>LPNX010077235.1:274138-291638 GCA_001517045.1 Pseudotsuga menziesii
TCGAAGTCCATAAAATGCTCCTAGGTCTAAGCTTGGCCACCCTGGTCATCATGACCACCTTGGTCATCCAGACCACCCTGGTCCCCCTGATCATATTGATCATCCTACTCTCGGGCTTCTTTAGCTTCCTCAGGTACAGTAGCCTCAACGACATCGATGTATACAAGCACTGCTCTAGCTACCCTCCTCATAAGGTGCATCAAGACAGGTGGTATACCAACCACTAGCTCCTGCATAACAATAGGGATCTGCTCAATGCATAAAGTAGGTACTCTTTGGGTAAGCCTGGCCAGCTTCCCCTCAAGAACCCTAATCAAGCCATGATCTTCTCCTGCCATAGGAGGCACATACATACGTTGATTAGCAACAGGGTGAATTGGTCCAATATCTGCATTTTAACATTTTATAGGATTAAAATCTCTTATACATATGTATATATTTTTATGAATAAAAATTCATAAAAATTTAAAAACTTGAAAACACAAATACCCGATGCTCCCCATGCTCCACCAGGAGGGAGGACAAGGTTGTTGTCACCTCAAAAATCTATCCTAGGATATGGAAACTGCTCCAGTGCTAGTAGTTGTCACTCCCACCATAAGTAGAAGGCATCATCGTATACGCTCTTAATCGATCCACCGCCTCCCTAGCAGAGGAATATTCCCCCCCACCTACTCAGTCTAGGCCGACGGGGAGAAGAAAATGGTAGAGGTACTACAGGACTCAGACTAGGCACCCTCTCAAAGAAAAAGGCCACCAATATGCTAGAATAACCGAATTTTTTTCATCGGCCTCTTTTGCAGTCAGAGAGTTGCTTCTTCATTATCAGGATTACTCCCAAACACTAGTTAAATAGGGCTCCCTGTAGACATTCCACTGCAAGTCTCATTTGGTTTTGAGTTACAAGATGAAGTGATGATGACCCTACAACCCTCACTATAGTGCTTTCAAACACCTGTAAAGGAAAGCTGCGAATATGAACAATAGGGATGAAACTACCCCTCTTTTGAGTACCAGGCACACAGTATGTGTCAATGTAGTTCTGCACACTTAGAAGGTCACCGCCTCTACCGCTTCCTTCCAAGTTGACCGGAGCTCCTCGTCGTGACAAACCAGAGATGAAATAGATGTCTTCCAAAGTAATCTCTAGAAACTCAATTTGTAGGTCAAATGCACCAAGATCATGATCCCAGTAGTTTATCAAAAACTCTAGTAAGTGGACATTGGATCACATAGGTGAGGTACAAAAGAATTTAAGTAACCCACTTTGCCGCAAAGAATTTACCATGGGGGCACTTTGAAGATCATCTTGGTCCATGTCTTCATGCTCCCTCTTCCTCCACTCTAACACCATGTTTCAATCTATTAACAAGACCATTATCAAACATTAAATTCATATAAAAATTTCTTGATTTTGGCCCTACATAACTTTTTCATGTATCGCGTAGTGTACGCGATTGTCCTTCGAACATGTCGCGTATCATAGCAACTTGCTTTCGAGCAACCCACGTATAAAATGAGTGTACGCATCTGTTTACATATCATACCCGTGTACACAGTGTGACTGCTTTTAAAACGGTTGAAAACATCAAATTTTTGCCTAAAATTAAAATTTGCTTGGATAAAATGAAAGACAATGGAGAGTAGATTTACCTGGCACTTGCGGTTTTGAAAATCGTCCACTAAGTTGTCCACACCGAGCAATTGAAGGCAAAGGTAAAACTTGTCTATATTGGGTAAAAATGTCAAATGGTGAGTTTTGATTTCTATTTTGATCTATTTATAGAATTATTATTCCAAAAGTGGGTTTTAACCTATAGTTCTTATTGTTTTCAAAAAATCAAACTAATAGCATGTCTTTTTTCTTTGATGAAATACGTCTAAGGTCACTTGAAGTTGTTTTTTCACTCATATAGGGTAGGATTTTGGCCATTTAGATGCATTTTTGCATTTATACCTAATCCGTATTAACCCTAGAATTACTACTTTGACCACAGAATATGGTATTTTAACCATTAGTACCTTGTCTATGCCATTGTTCATCCATGGATAGGGATTTCCTCACATGAGTACCCTAGATTAGAACACATTTATTGTTTTTTGGTACTCATGCCACATTTGTCATAGGTTCAGGGGAGTCTCCTTAGCTATTTTTCACGCCAAATTTAGCCTCATTTTGGTCTCTTTTTACAAGCTATCCCTTTTAAAGGCTCCCCGCCCTTATGGAGTTTCTCTAGGCCCAAGTTTAACTCCTCAAAACAAACTTGACTGCTGAGTAAAATTTTCCATTCAAGCTCATTAAGAATATGTGAATGGGAATCCACATTGGTGTTAGGTTATCTCTTTCTCGGACCATGTGGAATAATACAGGAAAGGATCACTCTCTTTTCTGCAGAATTGAGAAGAGTATTCTCAGGAATAGCTTTATCACTTTTCCGGACCCGAGAGACTAAACTTACAGAAAAGGATCTCCTGGTATGAGCTTAGTTTTCTCTTTTTTATGCTCTGGACCTAAACATGAAAAAATATTTCGAGTGTACTTTATGTCTTTGTCATGCTCATTAAACAACAAGAATAAAACATCAAGTTTAATGTTGTAATCCCCATTTCTCATACTCAAATGGATCTTTTCGAGTGATCTTGCTTTCCTTCACATTCGTAAAAATCAAGCTATATGCTTCTCTCGAAGGAGCGTTGGTTAGGTGGTAATTTAACATTTTTTGGACCTCCCTGACTAAGTACAAAAAAGGTTCCCCTTTTCTTCTACGAAAGTTAAGAGATTTCTTCTGTGGTATGTTTTATACTTTTTCAGCCTCAGGAGACTAAATTGGATGAAAGAGGACCCCCCTAGATTCTTCTTTGGACTTTTCAGACTCTCTAAACATGAAAACACCAAGTGAGCATGTACTTGTTCGGGCTCATAAAATCCACGAATCAGTAACATTATCAAGCATTATTCCCTCTTCTATTCAAGCTTGTAAAAAATGAAGAGAGACTTAAGTTGACTTTCCTGGACTCGTTAAAATTTAACAGGAAAGATAAGGAAGAGGTTTTCTTTTGATTCTTAGTCGGTGGCAGCATGCCATCCTTGAACATAGCACTCTCTGTACTTTTTGATACTCATGTCTCAGTGTTCACATTTAGTTCAGCTATAACTTCGAGTTTCTTACTCCTCCACTTTTTCGTTATACCTGGGGAATCTGATCATGTCTCCTACATGATAGATAAGTCTAGTTGTACTATCTGTAAATTTAAAAGTTGCCTTGGGTCATCTTTGTGTCATGCTCACTGTTCAAGGATTTATCCCTGCATTTGATTTTTATCCTAATCCCATCATTGTCCTATCTGATATTACTTGTGTGTACCTTCCTTTACCCAGTTCCTAGTCACTCTTGTGGTCCGTTGGAGGATCTATTGCCTTCCTCACCACAGTATGGTTTCTCATCAGCACTTCCTGATGACAAAGGGCTAGAGTTTTGACGATGGTACCTCAAGATTCACTTTCACTATTGGTGAATTCCTTTGCTTCAGTTGTCAATTATCACATATTGATTGACAATTTGTTGAATCCTATCCATGTTCGACTTCGACACATCTATTCACATGGACTGGATTGTACTGGTTCTTTTGGATTTTTGACAAAGACCTTAGGTTCATATCTATAACCTAAGTTGCGCAAGATTATGTTGTGTTCACTTACACAGTTTCTAGATCTTTGAAGAATCATCATTATTGTATATTGTGGCTTCGATCCACCTTTGTAATATACATGGTCTTGAACCCGTATCATATGATGTACTCAAATATTGTAAAGGAGCTAGCATTCCAGTATCTTGAACATGGCATCCTCAGATATGATTTTGTATATGACATTGCTATGTATTTGTTTCAGGTACTTCCTCTACTTCATTGGACTTCTGAGTTCTCCAAGATAATGATTATAATGTATTTCGGCCATCACTTCCCTTTGACCTCAGACATTAGGGGGAATCTATTATCATCCCAAATGGAACTTCTCCATCCGAGTGCCAACATTCTTCATGTTGGTACACAAAAGTACAAATTAGGATTGAAGTGGCCAAAACACTATAGATGGGCATGACCTGGGATGCATTTACCCTCAAACCATATATATATATATATATATATATATATATTCTAAGTGTTGAGTAGCATACGCGACTATCTGCATTGCAACTCACATACCATACGTGAGTATTTGCATTGAAACCCGCGTACACTAGTTTCCTTTGAGAAACTCGCATGTCATACGCAGGTTTCCTATATTAATAGTTGTGTACACCTTGTTTTGAATTTAAAAAATATAAAATGTGATTAGATGAGATTAGTTGGGCCCTAATCCATAACTATCCCAAGTACCTCAACCATCCCAACCTTCGAAACTACTCTATTTCCCAAAGTATAAATAAAGGCCTTAGGGTGGGGACTAATCAATCAATTTTGGAGAGAAAAGTTATGTTGATGGTATATCTTGAGAATCTTGGAGTAGCAGAAATCAAATTCCTTTGGTGCAGAGGAGTCCTTGTCTTAGAATATGGTTTGTACTCTTATCTCATTCATCGATTGTTAATAAAGAGAATTCTTCTTCCAATCTTGTGTTGAGTCTATTTCATGTATTGGGTTTAATGAATATATTTGCCTATATTTTTAATATACTATTCATCTAACCTCTGATATATATATGCATGAGATATTACTTGAAGGCTTTTATCTTTGCAGGTGAAGAGGTGCATCCCTGGAAGCTTTAGAGAGAAGAGGAGCAGGAGAAGATAAAGCTTGGATCAACCTTCGGTAATCGGGTAAGTCAAGAATTTCTTCCTATTCCCTTTCCATTCTCTGGTAAAGATGATTTTCTACAATTTAGTAGTAAGTTGGTAACCCCAGACCCTAGGTTACAAGGGTGTTTTATCTTGAACAACACTGAGGAAAATTGACGATGTGCTTTATGGTCACGCTCGTCTTTATGGAAGTAACTACTATTCTATGTGCCAGTTAAATGACGACGTGCATAAAAGTTTCCTTAATTATTCAAACGATGTACCCATGTGACTGAAAGGACATAATCCTTTCTAGTAATAATCAATGTGTGTGAAAAACAACTAGGGGGGAAATAGTTGCATACTATAAAACCTCATACCCAATTAATTTCATTCTACTTGCATGAGAGAAGAGAAATTGTTGTCTGCAACTTCAAGAGCCGAAGAAAATTACCTAGAGCATGGTAATTTCAATCTCTAGTGTTAGTTCAGCTGTTGAAACTGGATTTGTGACTACATCACCTACACTAATCATGGAAGATATGTAGTATATGTATAACCATAGTAGTAGGATTCTCCAGTTTAGTAAGTATATTCAAGTCCCTCCGCTCATACCATCCGAAAAATTGAAATTAAACCTACTAGGTCCATCACCTACTTCCTGGGGGAAGCACACAAGTAATAGGAAGTAGAAGGAGAAAGAAAAAAGACCACCAACACCACCATCAGTACCCGAGGAGGGTGAAGACTCTTAAACTAGACATATGTTGTCAGCTTACATCCCACCAAGGTGTGTGGATGGACCGAAGGTTAAAATTCCCAATAAGTTGCGGCTCCACTGATCCCACCAGCAGTGCCAAAAGGTATTAAGGTGTTGAAGGATATTTTTTCGAACCTGCAAAATCTATCCTTTGCTAACCATGACACCAAGAAACATAAATATTTGGACCAAAACAAGTGTATTGTAACTATGTAGGACACACTAAACATGTTGAAGTGCTTCATTCCATTGGAATGGATGAGAGGACTGGAACAGTTGGGACTGTTATCGTTTCTATACATGCCACACTTCGGTCACAATGCATAAGTGAATACCTTTTTCCAATAGTTGCTGGTATAATTTCATGGAGGATTCCTTTGTATGGATGAAGAACATTATGTGTAGGTTGAGCTAATTTCAGCAATAATAGGTCTCCCGATGCTAGGTATGGACCCATTTCCATATTTATCAAAATATCAAGAAACAATGATGATAGAAAAGGTTAAGGTCAAGCATCACTTGGTTAGGGCCAACAAAGGGTTCCTAATATCATCCATTAATGACTATACTGTTCTCTCTACTACAAAGGTATTATCCTGTAAAATGTCACGCAAATCGGGACCGAACCAGTGTACTATAGGTGCGGTTGTTTTGGCTAAAATTTGTGCAGAGGGGGTTCAGATTAACTAGTCGCAGTTTGTACCGAATGAATTACTAGAAGGCACAACTCTATCACAAGAAAGTGGTAAACCTTTCCACTATTCCTGGTTGTTAATTCATTCATTGACTGGTTCGTCCCACCACACTATCAACCCATGGATATACCAGTTTGTTGCAGGGGCATCAAATAATAGAATCTCTAGTTCACACGTGAAAACAAGGAGAGGCAGCAGGATAGTAATATTGAATTTTTTATGCATGGAGAGGCCCTAATGGATCAGGTACGGATGCATATGAGGCTTGATTATAACAATGTCAAATTATTCCTCCAAGTCATTAAATTTCAAATTAGAATGCATCATGTTATGCACCAATGGCTAGCGACGCAATTTATACTAAGTGAATAACAACTTGAAGCCATTGTCAATGAATGGCCGAAGTAATTGCCTGTCCTTGTCTCAGAGGACCAAATAGAAGCTGATGACATGGGAAAAGATAAACCACCATCATTGCAACAGAAAGATCAAGAAGAGGACCCACATGACGATGTGTAGGATCATGATCCGACTCAAACTGGTTTGAGTTCGACTTCAACAGACCAATATGTGCAAAAGAAAATAAAGGAGATTGATATAGAGAAAGCAGAGTCTAAACAAAAGAAAAAGAGAAAGGCTGACAGAACTGCCAATACCATCAGCATTGATGGGGAATATTTAACGCAGTTAACTTAAGCGATGGCAGAAATCACAGAGACAAACTTTCAAAAAATAGACAACCGACGGATGGAGCTTACAGGTACTATTACTGATTTTATTAAAGTTTTATGTAAAGTTGTTACAGAGGTTAGAATTGTAGTGGCTTATGTACCTTAGAGAACTGAGCCATAGGATATACCTAGAACTTATGAAGAGTAACCAACTGACATACCAGTGTTAGATCCATCGATCAGAACGCAAGTGTCAGGAGAAGTGCTTGATATGGGAACCCCAAAATTTAATGATGTCACCAACATCATAAGGATGATAACCATATATTTTTTGCAGATGCACATGACTGAGGTATATGCACTACAAAATGTTGAAGTCACGAAAATGAAATTAAGAGAAGGTGTCTTTATTAAGAAGGAAAAAGTTGCAAATAAAAGTATTAACAAGATGAAGTAGGCAGTACAAGAGGCCGAGCATAAGACAAAGACCTGGGAAGAAAATGGGTAATGGATTGACAAGGCTGTAGCCGTTGCATGTACAAATTTTGTAAATGAAGGAATGATAGAGTAAATGTTTCTATGGGCCAAGGTCATTCAACTTGGAGAGATAGTAGAAGACCATCTAAATAGAGTCGCATATTTACAGGTCTAGATAAGACCAAGAACACCACCATAAGTGTTAGAAGAAAGAAAGAAAGCAGCAACAAAAGCTACAAAGAAGATAGAATAAGCATAAGACCATGCGCTAAGGCTATTGACCAAGTCTCTTAGGCTTGGGAATCTATTTTGGAAGACACTGAACTAGAGAAAGTCACAGAGGAGCTACGCACAATTGAGACAGAGGTTGCTCAACTAAAGAATTAGATGAAGTAGTTACCCTTAGCACAGAAGATGGCTAAGGTGGTAGAAATGAATAAATTGCAGCAACAAGTAACGATGTTGCGCATGCAACAACATCAACGCACATATAAGGTTGAAGTGTTGTAGGCATAAGCTGAAAGAGTTACATGCATTATTTAGCTTGTATATCAGAGAGTACATCGGGAAATACAAGCAATAGGGATCGTGCCATCGAAACACTTCAGTTTCGACCTTGTGGAAAATTTGCAGAAAGTAGAGGAAGATGTTCGACAACACAACAATATTTTAACCCAAAATATGACGACATCCAACGAAAAGTACTGTTTTGTCAAATTTCAATTTGAAATGTTGAATTTTGATTAATTTTTTTTTAAATTTAGAATCTTTTGTTGAATTTCTTACATTTAATTTTACCGTCAAATTTTCGACTGTGCCTCGTCCGATATTTGACGTCAAATATGTCAGATTTTCGACTCCAATGTTTTCGGATTTTCGACCACTTTGCCGTTGGATATGCGACGAAGTTTCATCAGATTGGTGACGTAATTTCCATTTTTGTTTGCAACGGTAACTAGGTTAATATTGTTGGCCATTTGATGACTATTGAATTTGAAAATATATAAATTATAGAAACATTCTGACATGTTTGTTATAGAAGTGACAAATGATTTGCGGAAATTAGTGTATTCCTTGACAGACGGTTTGAGGAATTGTTTTATTCTTCGATGGATGGTTTGTGGAATTATTTTATTTCTTGACGGACTGTTTGTGGACATCATTTTATCGACAACTGGTTTGCGAAAATTATTTTATTATTCAACAAACCACCGTTTGCAGAAATAGTGATGTGTGGACCTTGATTTTTTAAGGTTGTCGATAGTCTTCATTCAATATTTTTGTGAAAAAATGTCAAATGGAAATATTCCTGATCCAAACAAACAAAATCGACAATTTCTTGCTAGACTATGGGATGCAATGAAAAGAAGGGGTGATGGGAAATGTTATTTTCCATGTATTCAATGCAGGGGATTTAAGAGGAGAATAATATTTATCACAACAACCACCAAAAATTGTAGGGAACATGGACAAGCTGAGGGGGGGAATGTGTATCGCCCATTTGTAAGTTTAGCATTATAAAGTTTTTTTAATATTTTTTTCTTTGTTAAATGTATGTATTATTTTAATATTTAATATATTAAATTATATCTATTGATGTATTCATGTAATTATAAAGTAAATACATCCTACGACATTTCGTCCAGAGGAAGTTCTTTCAGAACAAGTACTGGAGGAACATGGAGCTATGCTTAATGGAGAACAAGTTAATAGTCCTATTGAAGAAGATGATCGTGGTAATAACGTAGTTGAATATGATGGTAAAAATACATTGATCCATGATTCATTTAATGTTATAATGGATCATCATCATCATCATCATCATCATCATCATGAAAATATTGATGACTTTGATGATGTTCACGATATACCTCTTCTTGAGAAGTCATACGAACCCCTTTATGAAGGCTCCAAAACAAATCTTCTCTTTGCTATATTGTTGATAATGAACTTGAAGGTTATGAATGGTCTTTCGAACATATCAATCACACGAATGTTAAGGTATGTAAAAATAATCCATCACATATATGTTAGGATATTTAGACACTTAGGAGTTAGTTAAGATCAACTTGTGTAATATATCCGTTAGGTAAAAGTGTGTTTCTTTAGTATGCATTAGTATGCATTTGTAAATATTCTAATCCGATGGTTACAATATGTTCTAGACATAGAGTAATCCAACAGTTCAACTTCTCTTAGATCATACCTACCATTGATATGTGGCTTAACACTCGATTGGTCTATGATCTCTATTTAAAGAGCATAGAGGGTCCTTGGCTAGTTGATCGATTATGAGAAGCTCATGTAACTTTCTTTCTTTTGCATAATAAATTTCTCTAAGTAGATATTTGGCTAGGGCCATGGATTGTTTCCCTCTCGAGGGTTTTAACCATGTGACAAACATCGGTGTGTTGATCTATGATATATTTGTGTGAAGCGGTTTCTGAAGGTGTTCGGTATTTTGGGAGTACCTTGTGTACCCGAACATGGTATCATAGATTTTATGAAGAGCTTCTTTTGGTTTTAATATAGATTTGGAACCGGTGTTGCTGAAAATTTGGAAGGGTTTTGGTTTCTAGATTTTCTGTGCATTTTTTTCCTATGGGAGCTGTTCATTGCATCCAAAGCATTGTTTCCATTGGGAAATAGTTTTCGTTTCACCAAAAACCATTTCCGTTTGCTCCAGAAACACCCATTTTGGAAAATCTGAAGGTATAATGTTACAATGATGGATTTGTTTTTTTTTTTTAAATCTCTCATTTTTTATCAGTATATTATTAGATCTTTTATGTTTTAGTCTCGGACTGTTGTTTTCCCTGACTGCTTATGCTCTTTGCCGTGCACCTTGTGTGATAGCGGTGAATCATAAACATTAAGGGAAAGTTTTTTTTCTTGTCTTCTCGGCTACATATGCTCTTTGCCGTGCACCTTGTGCGATCACGGCAAATTAGAAACAACGAGAAAACTTGAAAACATAGACTTTCTGGGTAAGCTAACTAAGATCTAACCCTATTGTGTGGAATTTTTTTTTTGTTTTTGTTTTTCGTTTTTTTTGTGATTTGCAAGAAAAGAAAGCAAGCACGAAAAATGAGAGAGGAGTTAAAAAAAAAAACCCTTCCTCTTTCCATCCTTTTACATACCTTTTAAACTTAGCTCACTTGGTCCAAAGTTGCTTTACACCTTGATAAGTCTTGAGTTCAAGTCTTATCAAGCTACTTTTTAGTGCATGCAATTTCTATTTTCAAGTTACTTTATTGTAAAAGTGCATCTCTCATAAATAAAATAAAATAAAAGTGAGTCACTTAAGTCTTTTAATTTATTGTCACACTATTTAAAAGTCACATTATTCTAAAAGTGAACATCACTTATTCTACAAAAGTGATTCACTTCAAAGCAACTTTATTATAAAAGTGATTGTCAAACGTTGATCTTGGGAAGAGGGGGCTTCTTTTTTTTAGTTGGTCAAGTTAATATCTACCACGTCACTATTGGGGACATCTTCAACATTTTCTTTGATCAAGCATAACTTTATCATCCAGAATCAGTTTTAAGTGTCGTTTTTTTTTAAAACCGCCTGTTTTTTCGATCTCTTTGCATCCAGACATTTAGTTTTTGTTATTTTATCCATTATTTTATAGTATGGCCACCCCTTGTGATATTATACTTACAAGTTCTAACTATTTCTCATGGAAATCTCGTATGGAGGATGTTCTGCGAAGTAAGGGACTTTTCAGGATAACCTCAGGGAAAGAAACAGAACCCACTGATGATGATAAGAAAATTAAATGGGAAAATCGATGTGATGAAGCTCGTGGATTGATTGGGATGTCAATATCTACTGATTTGCAATTCCACATATCTAGAATTGATGAACTTAGTCTCGCTTGGGAAAAGTTGGAATCTGTGTTTGGTAAACACAATGAAATTCAGGGTCATTAACTTGAGAATGAGTTGATTTCCTTGAATCCAAATGATTTTTCATGCAATCAAGACTATTTATCTAAGTATAAAACTCTTAGACTATTATGTGCTAAATGTAAGATTAAGAAAAAATACAAACAATGTATTTATCATATTCTTTCAAAATTTGGACCTACATATTCTATTTTTGTATCTACATTCTACTCCATGAAATAATCCTTGACTGCAGCTAGCTATCAAGAGCCTAGCCTTGAATCCTTTTGTGATTCCTTAATTAGAGAGCAAGATAAGCTCATTCATCTTGGAATAATTAACAATACAGATACATCTGGAAAATCCTTATTGTCCCAACAGAAAGAAAAGTCCAAGCCTCCCAAGAAATAGAATTTTCGTAATAATAAGCCAAACAACAAGGGTCCCAAACCCTCTCAGTCAGCTCCTCCTTTAAAAAATAACAAAGGATCCAAGAAAAAAGGAAAGAAGACTGAACGTGATTGCAATTTTTGTGGGAAAGATAATCATGATGAATCTAAATGTTTTAAGAAGATGGAAGCCTTGGAAGTAGCAATGAAGAAGCACCACATCAGCCTAGACTAGTCTTCAGAATCTAACTCTCATGGACATGCACTTTGTGCTTCTGGCTACTCTTATACTACATCTTCTTCTTCTACTTCAAATGAATGGCTCATTGATTCTAGAGCATCTTATCATATGGCTAAGAATCAAGCCATCTTTTCTACTATGCATGAATGTAACACCAAACAAATATTTGTTGGTGATGATAGATCTCTAAGTGTTGTAGGATCTGGAATAGTTCCAGTAGAAAATGGTCATTTTAGTGATGTACTATGTGTTCCAAAAATTTCCTGCAATTTTTTATCAGTCTATCAAATCACTCATTCGGGTGAAGGTAAAACTATGACATTTACACCTCACCAAGTTGTAATCAAGGATTTTAAAAATCCTAAAAATGTCCTTGCTACTGGAACTGTTGATGATATTACCAGGTTGTACAAATTTAAGTTTTTGTTGCTCATAGTGATAACTTGAGCAAACTTTGGCATGAGCGATTTGGTCACTTAAATTATCGCTCATTGCAACAACTATGTAAAAACAATATGGTGACTGGTCTTCCGCTAGTATCTTGCAAAGATGGTTTTTGTTTCAGTTGTGTACCTGGAAAACATCATTGGGACATTTTTGACAAATGTGCCTCTTGGCATGCCTTGGTTCCCTTGGATCTTGTGCATAGTGACTTGTGTGGCCCTTTTCCATTTGCTTGCTTTTCTGGTTTCAAATATTTCTTAACTTTCATTGATGACTACTCCAGACGCACTTAGGTTTACTTCCTAAAACTTAAGAGCAAAGTATTTAACATGTTCTTGGCCTACAAGGCCCTTGTTGAAAAACAATCTGGTCATCAAATTATTAAGTTAAGATCTGACAATGGAGGAGAATATGTTAACAAAAAGTTCACTACTTTTTGCACTAAATAAGGAATCCAACAATAGCACACTGTTCCATATACACCACAACAAAATGGTGTAGCTAAATAGAAGAACTGCACTTTAGCTGAATGGATATGTTCAGGATAACTCTAGCCTTGTATGTCTCAAGAAATCCTTATATGGCCTTAAGCAAGCTCCTAGATCTTGGTATGCAAAAATGGATAGCTTTCTCCTTGACATTGGTTTTTCTAGATGCCATTCTGACCCCAATGTTTATACCAAGAAAGTAGGAAACCATCTCATCATACTTGTTCTTTATGTTGATGATCTTATCCTTACTGGTAGTGACCCTAACCTTATAACCCATGTGAAATCCAGTCTTAAGCAAAATTTTGAAATGTCAGACTTAGGACATTCACATTATTTTCTTGGTCTCCAAGTCTTGCAAACAAAAGAAGGAATCTTTCTTTCCTAGTCTAAGTATGCTTGTGACCTTCTTTGTTGCTTCCACATGGAAGATTGTAAACCATCCCCTTCTCCCTTCCAGTCTGGAGTCAAACTTTTTGCCACTTGTACTTCCCCTAAAGTAGATTCCACCTTGTATCATTAGCTTGTCGGTAGTCTTTTATACTTGACTCATTCCCGTCTTGACCTTTCCTTTGCCGTTGGTCATGTTTCCCGTTATATGCAAACTCCTCATGAAAGTCACTGGAAAGCAACAAAAGGAATACTTCGATATATTCTAGGTACAATTCAGTTTGGGATTCATTACAGTACAGGGGGAAAATCTTTGTTGGCTGGTTTCACTGATTCAGATTGGGCCGACGATCCTGATGATTGAAAGTCTACTGCAGGTTATGTTTTCAATCTGGGATCTGGACCTGTCACTTGGGCTTGTAATAAACAACAAGCTCTTGCTCTTTCTTTAACAAAAGTAGAATATCGAGCCGCAGTTAATCCTAGTCAGGAAGCTTTATGGCTTCGACAGATCCTTTCAGAGTTTGGATTCAAGCAGCAACAACCTACCCCACTTTGGTGCGATAATCAAAGTGCCATAAAGCTTTCCAAAGATCCAGTTCTACATCAGTGCATCAAACACATTGAGCTACACATGCACTTCATCAAAAATCATGTTCATGATCGTGTTATTGAAGTGCTCTATTGCCCAATAGATGATCAAGTTGCAGACATCTTCACCAAGTATCTTACAGAAGCGAAGTTTTCTAAACTTCGGTCTATGTTAGGAGTTCAGGAATGTGTCCTTAAGGGGGGATTGGCTCTAATGGCTCCTTCCTTCTCCTAATAGTGTCACTTTTGTAAATCCTTCAATCCTATCCCAAGTTGTTCTTAAGGGGGGATGTTACGATATTTAGACACTTATGAGTTAGTTAAGTTCAACTTGTGTAATATATCCATTAGGTAAAAGTGTGTTTCTTTAGTATGCATTAGTATGCATTTGTAAATATTCTAATTCAACGGTTACAATATGTTCTAGACATAGATTAATCTGACTATTCAACTTCTCTTAGATCATACCTACCATTGGTCCATGGCTTAACACTCGATTGGTCTATGATCTTTATTTAAAGAGCATAGAGGGTCCTTGGCTAGTTGATCGATTATGAGAAGCTCATGTAACTTTCTTTATTTTGCATAATAAATTGCTCCAAATAGCTATTTGGCTGGGGCCGTGGACTGTTTTCCTCTCGATGGTTTTAACCACGTGACAAACATCGGTGTGTTGATTTGTGAACTATTTGTGTGAAGCGGTTTCTGAAGGTGTTCGGTCTTTTGGGAGTACCTTGTGTACCCGAACAATATATATGATCTTGATAAAGGTTATATTTGTTCCTCTAATAATTGTATTGTTAATTCATAATTCAAATTAATATGGATGAAATGTGTTTCGATAATATTATTTATATATTATATTAACTCTATTTTTATTTTTATTTGATGTAGCTTGATAGATGAATTTTTGTTACCACCATCAATTATTTTACCTTGCACGTATCGAGATTTATCTTCCATCATGAAAGATATTGGAATGCATTATGAATCAATTCATGCATGCATTGATGACCATGTTATATATTATAATCAGAATGAATTTGCAATAGAATTTTTGGAATGTCATATAAGTAGATATCGAATAGATCAAGTAACAAAAAAGGTGCCTCACAAGTTTCTTCGTTATATTCCCATCATTCCACATTTGCAACGACTTTTCAGGTGCAATAACATAGCGCAATTTATGGATTACCATGAAAGGAACATAATTCAAGATGATGTTATTTGAATGCCTACTGATGGTTCTGCATTTAGAGATATGGAGGAAAAGTGGCTTCACTTTAAAGAAGAAACTCGTAATATTAGGATTTCTTTGGAAGCAGATGGTGTTAATCCATTTGCATAGATGAGATCCATTTACACAGTGTGGCCTATTTCTTTTATCAACAATAACATTCATCCATGATTGTCAATAAAGAGGGAGCACATAATGTTGTCGATGATTATTCTAGGTATATTGTGTCTACAACTTTTTTATTTTTATTGTACTTGTGGCATCTCATTTGTCGTATTTTGTTTCCTAATGTCACACACACACACACACACACACACACACACACACATATATATTATTTTAATCTTGTGCATGGTTTATATATCTTAATGGTTCTCATAATTATATATTTTATATGTACTTCAAATCAATCAGGTAAGGTCCATGTCAAAGATATGAATGTATATATCGAACCTCTTATAGATGAGCTACTGAAGTTATGGAATGGAATCATTATGTATGACGTATTTATACCAATATGAAAAAGTCAATTTCAATTCCATGCAATACTTGTATGGACAATACACGATGCCCCATGGTTAACCCATTTTTGTGGTTTGTATTTCTAAGTTCCACTTTAATTGCATTTAATTTTATGAAGTAGTTAATATAGTTTATATATAATTATAATTGACATAGATATTCCATATCTATATATTGTAGGTCTTCAAGCAAAGGGAAAATTTGCATTCCCAGTTTGTGGTCCTAAGATCAAATATCATCGCTCAAAAAGCTTAAGAAATGAGGTGTTTGATGAGTATAGGAACTTCCTCTCTAAGAATCACAAGTATAGGAAAACCAAAAAAATATTTTCAATGGGAAGCAAGATACTACATTAAAACCACGAAGAATGACACCTCACCTTTGGAAGTTGCAATATAATAGAAATCGTCAAGCTGGTATGTACAGATCATCGTATATGAATTGTTATGTATTTTTTTTTATTGTGTGGTGTTTACTGTAGTGGCCATAATTAATTTCTGTAATTTATTTATAAACTAATATTCATGATGTCCGTCATGATCATGAAAGAATTAATGGGCTTCCATGAGAAATGAAAATTTATCCTAAACAATTCAACATGTTTCCCTACTATGAGAACCTACAAATTGCTCATAGGTTTGATACAATGCATATCAAAAAGAATGTGACTGAAACATTATGGAAACTATTGGAGCGAAGGAGTGACAAAGAAAAAAATGTGAAATTTTACAAAGACATTCAAAAAGGAAACCATGCAATGAAAGACGTCATTCAATTTCATAGCAACAGAGACCAAATTAATATAAATTCAATTCCACAGATGTTTATGGAGCAACAAAGTAATGTTGTAAAAGAATTCATGTGGAAAATTAAATTTCCCACTAGATTTTGTGGGAACATGAAGAATATCATAACAAAGAAAGGTGATTTTGCGGGGGTGCAAATGCATGAATGGCACTTCTTCATGAAGGTAATTATTATTGTTATATCCATATAATTATTGTTTTTTTAATTCCAGTGCATATTGTTGTTATTTTTTTGGTCTACTTTTCGTTTAAAAAATGATGTGGTTTGTATATAGTTATAGTATGTTCTAACTCTCTCTCCCCTGGACAACTTCGACAACAATGTCAAACAAGTTATAATAATCTTAGGAAATACATGAGGTAACTAGTGATTATTTGCATGTGCTTAGTGTTTCTTTAATTCATCATATACTTTATATTTTTTTTTTTTGCACTAATTCATGTTATGTAATTTAATGCTTTTTTTGTTATATATCGTTATTGGTTTGCGTCACTTGTATATGGTTGTCATATAAATAAATCCATAAAGAATATATAAATTATTGGAGGAGAGAAATCCATCGTCTCATGTGTGAAATGCAGAAGCATCTACCTTTGACATTTTTCAATGCATAGGAACACTACCTCATACACCAAGTTGAGGAGATTGAATTGTGTGGACTTGTGCACTCACGCTCTATGTTGATGGTTGAGAGGCATTTGAAATTTATGAAGGGATTGGTTAGACAACGAGCATGTGTTGAAGGTTCTATGATGGAGGGATATATGGTATACCAAAACATGTTGTATGTTAGTGAATATCTTCCTAATTTAGCATCAAAGATCAATTTACGTCGCATTTGTGATCCAGAATCCAATAACAATTTTGAAGGGGAGTACTTGAAGTGGAAAGGTAGATCAAGGAAGGTGAAAGGTAATTATTATCTAGTGGATGTTAATTAATATAATACATATTATTGTTTACTTTTATGTATATATATCATACATATTCTATTTTCATATTCAATTTATTGCATCAATTATGAGCGTATACTTTGTTAAGATAATTTACATCTGTCTTGAATTTTATTTTTATTGTCATCAAGCAGTTGGTAGAGAGTGGGATGCAATTCATTTA
>LPNX010077235.1:296638-303893 GCA_001517045.1 Pseudotsuga menziesii
ATGTACAACCATGTACAATAAAACCATGTCTTTTTTAGGAGACCTTGCACATGGTTTTAAAACCATGTGCACTACCAACATTTTTTTTGCTGATAATTCAATTTTTTATTTTTTATTATTTTGTTAAGAAGAAACATTAAAACATCTCCCCTATATTGTGTTGTTTTTCTCACAGACATTTTTTATGGCCGATAATTAAATTTTTTATTTTTTTATTATTATTTTGTTAGGTAGCAACATTACAACATCTCTCCCATTTTAGGTTGTTTTTGTGGCCGACATTTATTTTGGAAGATAATTAAAAGTTTTGTTTTTTATAGCCGACATCTACGTAATGTTACAAGATCTCCCCCATACTAGGCTGTAGAGCGCCTCTCGGCGCAATTATTAAATAAGATTAGTCTTGATTATGTTTAGTTATGCTAATCTATGTTTTATTATGTTTTATGAAGGTTAAGTGATATTGTAACATTATAATGTTATGTCACAATATTATGCTCGATAAAAAACAAATAAGGTTATATTAGATTTTGATGTTTTAAGAAAAAGAGGGCTGTGTCATATTGTGATATTGGCTAATGTCAACTTATTTATTGTGAGTAATGTTACCTTATGTTGACGAAGAGAT
This sequence comes from Pseudotsuga menziesii, assembly GCA_001517045.1. Classification (NCBI taxonomy): domain Eukaryota; kingdom Viridiplantae; phylum Streptophyta; class Pinopsida; order Pinales; family Pinaceae; genus Pseudotsuga; species Pseudotsuga menziesii. The sequence continues at coordinate 297,267 of LPNX010077235.1, forward strand.
GATTCATGTTGACTAATCATAAATTTGATTAATGTTGACTTAATTTAACTAATATTGGATAAGATGACTAAATTTGAATATACTTAGTTATTATGTTGACCATGTTAAATAATGTTGGCTTACAATGGCTACTTTGTTGACCAACATTAACTAATATTGAAGAATTTGACTGATGTTCACCAAGTTTACTTATGTTCATTAATGCAAACTATGTTTATTGATGTTGTCTACTTAAATAATAATGTTGAGTAAGGTAAAGTAATTTCATGTCACATTGCCAATATTATTGCTAGTTACACTAAATTAAATAAGATAATAATTAATTTATATTAGTTATGACTTAGTGTTAATTTGGGTTAAAACATCTTATCATGCTTAATAAGAAAGAAACCATACTTATGTCTAATGCTAGCAAACATAACTAAATTACATGGCCAACCTACCAATACTCATACCCAAACCTTCATCGTGGACGAAGCTTACAAGGAGCAACTCGTGGGTCTTTTTACACTACGCGTTGACATGCAAAATGAAAATGTTATAAATAAACGAGGTTGGATTTTTATTTCAATGTTTGGAAGATTCTGCACTTACCATCTGCAATTTTTATTTCTCCACGTGATTTTTATATTGGTCGCTACATGTGATTTCTTCGGCAGGGCTTCATGGGTTCAGTACGGGTGTATGCAATTTTTGTTCACGGTGTTCTCTAAAATTTCTCTTCACGAGTTGTCTGCAACTTGTCTTCAGGGGTTGCTAACGGATTTACTGCACCTTCAATACGGCTTCTTGCAATGTCTTCAATATGTATGTAGGTTAATTGTAGGTAGGTTTATAAAAAAATAGAGCTTAATTTAGTATGGTTGGAATTGAAATATTAACCACATGGTTTGGAATGAGCAACATTAACCCCATGGTGACCTCAATAATGTAATAGCAACCTTGTCAGGGATTTATCTGACCCTTTATGACCTTGAATGTGCAATGACATCACTATTCAGGGCTTGATCCAACCTTCAATTACTTCAACTATGCACCAACATCTCTGCTAAACCCTTGAACTAACCCACGATGGCTTGAACATGTGCAATGATGGACCTGATGGCCTCAAATGAGCAAGGAAAACCTTACAGATGGTTATATTTGACCTTCATTGACCTCAATTTGAACAATGTTAGTCCTACTGAGGCTTGATTTGATCTTCAGTAGCCCTGATAATTGACCCAATAGCCCTACTAGAGATATTTTTTATCGCAATGACTTTATCCGTTGTTTAAGAAGCCCTTGTCAAGGATTAATCAAACTTTTTGTTTCAAGGTATCCCTATTTAGGGCTTAGAATAACCCTTGGTGGCCTATACTATGTACCTGCAGCCCTGCTTAGGGCCTTATCCAACCCGCAACAGTCTCATTTGGTGTCACAACAGACTCTCAACATCCCTTTAAGATTCATGACAGACCTATGTAGGGCTATATCAGACCTTGACATCCCTAATAAGAGTCTCTGAATCTGTATTTAGGGATTTATCAGAACTCAACAACTTTCTAGGGAACAACTTTTCTTTGATGACTCAGTGGCTTATTTAGGGCTTAGTAAAACTTTGGTGGCCTTTCAATGAGAAAACGTCAAACTTCTAGGGTTTGATCGCATATTGGTGAGGTCCTCAACAATGGAATTTGTTATATTTTTATCATTTAATCAATATGATATAGGATATTATTTGAGAGAATAAAATTCACAACAATAATCACAAGATACAAGAAACACAAAGAATCTTCCTCGGGGAAACCATAAAGGATAAAACCCCGCAACTTCCTTAGAGATAGAATGAGCACCAATAGAAAAAGTAAAACCCAAAGATACAAAGATGATCTTTGCAAAATGTTCTCTCTCTCTCACTTATGTGACCTACTCCTCTCTCACTCATGCGCTACTGTTGAGTGAGTGTGTGTTTTAAATAGCACTCTCTATTTATACTTGTTTTACACTTGACAATTACTCTACAGGGTTGGATTCACTAGGAGATTCTAATAACCCTGATATGACTCAATTGTGGGGTCTATTTCCTTGAATTACAATGGAGGGTTAACCTCAATGAATTTACATGAATTTATTAGATTAATGACTCTCCCAATCGAAGGAACAAACATCTCCGTCGGGGTACAATGAAATACAATAAGAAATATACAAGTGAATACATTTCAAAGTTACAAATACATCAACACTCCCTTTTAACTAGGAAGGTATTCTCTTGACACAGTTCATCAGCACAAGCCTTCATCATTGGATCATAATCAAATATGGATCATCATCAAATTTGGATCAATGTAATGTCCCGGTTTTGACCCCGTTACATTAGATGTATATGATGTATAAATTGTAAATGATCAGGGTGTGGAGCTAAAGGGAAAGGCCCCACCATTGATCGGTTATGTTATGTTTTGGGATTTAAATTTGTCACCGATGGTATGTCGGGGCATGCGGCATATATTATGCTGTTCATCATGTAAATATGCATCATAATTAATTAAATGAACCTGACCAGCTACGATCGCGGAAACTAAATCGAAAGGGGCATGATTTTCACAAGGATAGGGGTGGGGAAATTGTCAAACCTTGGCCAATGAGAGAAAAATACCCATGTGTCTTCTTCCCTTTGTTTTATTCCAACCAATTTCATTAAGAAAGACTGCTGGTGGTTGAGGCAGTGAATTATTTTGGGGAGTGGGGTGGCAGGACTATCAGTCCTCACCCACACGCACACTCCACCCATGGTTGACTCCAAAATGGCAAAAATGCTCACGCACTCCCTTTTCATGCACTGTTGGTTTTCTGTTCATCCACGCCCTCTCCAATTTGGGGGGACCTCACGATTTTGCTGCTCATCCCCTCACGCAGACATTGTCTTGGCTCCACGAGTTGCTAAACACCCACGCAGTGCAATTTCGCGTCCTGTTGGTAGCTGTTCACCTTCACGCACTTCCCATTTGTCTGCTCATGGTTTTCACGCACAAGAATTTCCTGGTTTCACCCACGCTGTTTTTCCTCCACGGATTTGAGAATGGTGTGGCTCCGTCCTTTACTCACGGGCTGATTCGTGGGTTCTGCATTGTGGTTGTTCACGCACTGTTCGTGAGGCTGTAAAATTCGTCACCAGTATGGTCTGCGTAGGTTTTCCCCAGCAGTTTCAGTTGTGCAAAATGGGCCTTTGTTCCCCCACGTTGTGAGCTGCATCCACTGATGCATTTCGGGGGCTGTTAGTTTCCCCAGGCCATGAGCCGTGTTTGCTGTTATGTTTGGGGACTGCTGTAGATGGTTTGAAGTCATTTTTCCTGTTTAAGCTGTGACAGCTAAATTAATTGCCTGAGTGCAATGGTTGGTCTTTGGACTGTGAGAAGAGCAGGGATGCTGGCTTAGATTTGCTTGATAAACCTGGTGGCTGGAAATCACACAGACAGAGCTAGAGGGTTGGCCTTCTTCTCCATCACCCCTGAATAGCACTGGAATGGAATGCAGGGCCTGAGAGACTGTGCAGCAGAGAAGGCACTGATTCCTTGTGTTGGGTGTGTTTGGGTGTCTTAGAGGTCAGGCTAGTTCTGGTGTAGGTGTTCTTGGCTCTGTAATGAGCTCACCAGCTTAGAAATTTGCCTTCTCCAGCTCCTTGATGGCCTGATAAACCCAACTGTGTTGGCTTGGCTGTGTTTTGAATATCCCTGGCTATGTGTAAGCCTGCTAGTTTCCTTATTCCTTGGATAATCCTACCCAGCTCGGGGGTGGCAGTGCTACTAAGAGATTAAGGAGCACGCTGGCCTATGGTTGGGTGGAACATTGCAGCGACATAGCTGGTTGCAGATCGAGTTCATCATAAGATAAGTGATCTTGTTCATTTTACTTCTGCAACCTTATTTTCTGTTAATAGAATGATGAACAGGTTAAATGATTGCATGCATGTATGAGTGATGATGTTTTCCGCTGTGTGTGTTAATTAAATTGCATATGTGCATGATATACTGCAACGCATTTTATTTCAGCATTCTGTTATGCAAATTTTATGCATGTACATGTTCATGGGGCTCTTAGCCCGAGTATTTGAAGCTTGTAGTTGCATCCTCCTCGCTGGTCGGAGGCATGGGGACGTGACAGTGTGGTATCAGAACAATGTTGACAACAATGGGCCTCTATGGGCCAAGAAGAAGCAACTGACAGAAGTTGTATTTCATTCTGCCCAGCAGAAGTCATAATATGAATGACTATAAAATTAAGAAAATTTGGCTAAGTATGGAACAGTCGGGCCACTAGAGGAATTGAATTCCGCCGTTGCGGAAGAACTGGCTAAGTGGACATCCGTCGTTGCGGATGAATTGGTGAAGTTTCCCATCCACCGTTGTGGAAGGGTTAGTGGTTTCCCGTTCGTCGTTGCGGAAGGGTTAGTGGTTTCCCGTCCGCTGTTGCAGAAGACCAAACTGCCAAGTCTTCTGATGGGGAAGGACTTCCGATGTAGCGGAAGCGCAGCGGAAGCCTGCTGGCCGACGGAACAGTTTGAGAAAAATTGGAAGAAGTTGACGTTTGGCGAGTCACCGTTGCGGAAGCCAAAGTCAATAGTCTTCCGATCCAAAATTCCGCCGACGCTCGACGTTAAAATTGTTCCAAGTAAGTGCCAATCGGAAGAAGTTAATGTTTGGCGAGCCGATGTTGCGGGAGCCAAAGTCATTTGGCCTCCGATGAAGAAAGACCGCCGACAGCCGACGCGGTCAAAGAAAGACAAATTTTCAAAATTTGTCTAAGTGATGAAATCGTCAGAAGAAGAAGTGATAATTGTTCCGTTGTTGCGGAAGCCAAAGTCATTTGGCTTCCAATGTAAATGACTCCCGAGGTAGCGGAAGAATTAGTGATTTTTCGTCCATCGTTGCGGAAGACCAAACCGTCAAGTCTTCTGACGGGGAAAGAAAAACACGGAAATTTTCTAAGTGTATTGACGCCCGGCAGAAGAGGAAAGTGCTTGCACATCCGCCGTTGCGGAAGAAAAAGCAATAGGTCTTCTGATGGGAAAGTCCTCCGATCGTTGACACGTCAAAAGGGGGTTAAGGCTTGAAAATCAAGTAAAGAGCGGCCGTCGGAAGGAGTTGGCCTTTGGTGTGCCGCCGTTGCGGAAGCCAAATTCATTTGGCTTCCGATAGGGAAGAACCGTCGACGCCGAGATTTGAAATTTTTTCTAAGTAACAGCCGCCAATCGGAAGAGAAAGTAGTTTCCAGTCCGCCATTGCGGAAGCCAAAGCGCTAAGAATTCCGATTGGCCCCCGTCATCCCCCTTCAGACAGCCATTCCTTGATGAAGAAAATTTTGTGTGTTTGGGCATTTGTAATTTTATGATTATTCCAAGAGAAGGTAAGTAATGTTGATTTGTATCAATGTATACCTCTAACAATTGTGTTATTAACACGTTTGCAAAATTATAGTCACCTTCAAGAGAAGTATTCCAGGTAGTGCAGTTGGTAAGTAAGTTGCGGTTCAGTCATGAGAACACATGATGGGTATGATTCTTGGGATTCCTATGAGCAAGCAGAAGATGCCGTGGGAGAAAATGTCCGTAATAGGAATGATGACATTGAGTCAAATGGAAGGAGATTCCAAAAGACCCCATCAGATGTTGCAGCTACCATGAGAAGCTTGATTAAAGCCCAGGAAGAGCAGCATCAGTTGAATGCTGCAATGTTGCAGAGTTTGACAGACTTGCAAAGAAGGATAGACTCTGGACGAGGTACAACAAGACCAGAAGGCAGTAAGAGTAGTACTAGGAGAAGGAGAAGAAATTCTAGTGGAACATCTAATTCTGATAAATCCAGTGGGGATTCCAGTTCTTCTTCTCATAAAAGAAAAAGAAAGAGACACCACAGGGATTGCACTCGAGATGAATTCAAGAAAGCTAAACCTCCTACGTTTGATGGTGAGGTAAATACTGGACAAGAGGTTGAAGCTTGGATTCTTGGGATAAAGAAGTACTTTCAAGTGTTAGAATAATCAACCCATAGTATTTACCCACGTAGACATTAATTCATTTATTTTTGTCTTATTTGCCTAGTCCATGAGTCCCACCATGTGCAAGTTGCTAATTGCCTATCCATAGAGGTCAAACTTGCCATCTTTGACTCATGTAGCGCTTGGGAAAGCCTTAGGAATCAAATCTACTTTATTCCTGGCCTCCTAGGCACCCTTCTGCTTTTTCTGCTTTATTCCCTGCTTTTTCAGTGTTTTAAGGCACATAGGAAAGCAAGACTAGGTGAGGTGAATCAGCTTTGTTGCCTCTTCGTACTCCACTCTTTCCTCCATGCAAAGGCATGTATGAGCTGCCATTCCACCACTCATTAGCTTTCCCATGCGCCCTTTCCAATTCATGAGCCTCATGACAGATTTGGGATCAGCTTTTTACACCTATGGGGGATTTGCCTATTTTGGGTAAGCCTGCTTTATGCTAGCTTTGGATGCCTCCTTATGCATTCGACCTATTTATGTATTCTATATATTCAGCAACCTATGATATTACAGGGTTGGCTATTGCACACTGAGTTAATATAATTTTGTGTTACAGCTCCATTTTCAGTCTCCATTGTTGACAATTTTGCATGATCA
>LPNX010077235.1:307067-390577 GCA_001517045.1 Pseudotsuga menziesii
TATTTTCATGCTTGCAGAAGGGCCAATCAGCTGGTCAAGCAAGAAACAGAGTGCCATTGCACTCTCATCTACAGAAGCTGAGTACAGAGGAGTTGTCAATGCAGCAACTCAGTGTTTATGGTTGCAGGGTTTACTTGGAGAGTGTGGTTTCGAACCTGAGTACTCAACTACCATCTACTATGATAACCAGATTACCATTCGAATCTGCAAAGATCCAGTTCAGAAGTAGAGAACCAGACACATTGAGATTCACATGCACTACATCAAAGAGCTTGTGCATGATGGCACCATTCATCTACTCTTTTGTTCATCTTCAGAACAAGGAGCTGATATCTTCACCAAAGCATTTTGTGAGAAGACCTTCAGCAATATCAAATCACTGTTGGGGATTGCTGATCATGCTGTCAAAGCATGAGTAGAGGCAAGATTCTACAATTTTGTTTTACAGTCCATGTTTAAGGGAGGATTTTCCCAAGTTGGTTTTTCCTCTTTCCTTGTTTCATATGGACTTGCAGTATGTAAAAGGGTGACTAAGCCTTGTTTCTAGGTCCTATATTTTGATTTATTACTCATCAAGTCAGGCTTAAGGGGGGGTGTTAGAATAATCAACCCATAGTATTTACCCACTTAGACATTAATTCATTTATTTTTGTCTTATTTGCCTAGTCCATGAGTCCCACCATGTGCAAGTTGCTAATTTCCTATCCATAGAGGTAAAACTTGCCATCTTTGACTCATTTAGAACTTGGGAAAGCCTTAGGAATCAAATCTGCTTTATTCCTGGCCTCCTAGGTGCCCTTCTGCTTTTTCTGCTTTATTCCCTGCTTTTTCAGTGTTTTAAGGCACATAGGAAAGCAAGACTAGGTGAGGTGAATTAGCTTTGTTGCCTCTTCCTCCTCCACTATTTCCTCCATGCAAAAGCATGTATGAGCTGCCATTCCACCACTCATTAGCTTTCCCATGCGCCCTTGCCAATTCGTGAGCCTCATGACAGATTTGGGATCAACTTTTTACACCTATGGGGGATTTGCCTATTTTGGGTAAGCCTGCTTTATGCTAGCTTTGGATGCCTCCTTATGCATTCGACCTATTGATGTATTCTATATATTCAGCAACCTATGATATTACAGGGTTGGCTATTGTACACTGAGTTAATATAATTTTGTGTTACAGCTCCATTTTCAGTCTCCATTGTTGAAAATTTTGCATGATCAATGTAATTTGTTGTGAGTGAAATTAATCTATTTCTGGTCAGAATTTCTACATCAAGTACATGATTATTCAGGAAACATGAAGGCAAGAGTTTCCATATTCAATCTGAATGGAAGAGCATCCATTTGGTGGGAACACTTCAAGCAAGTAAAAAGGATCAGTGAAAGGAGACTTAAGTGGAAGCAGTTCAATAAGTATTTTAAGTAGAAATATCTCTCTGACAGGTATTATGATGATAAGATTAAGGAGTTACATGAGTTGAGATTGGGACAAAAAACCATGGAGGAGTATGCAAATAAGTTTTTGGAGTTGTTGAGGTATGTCCAGTACATCAGAGATGAAAAAGTGAAGGTCCAGCGTTTTCTAAATCGATTACCTCAGTTGTACAAAGATAGAATTGAGTTTTATGAGCCTAGAACTCTTGAAGAAGCAATAAGGAAGGCTAAGTATTGTTATGAGCAAAGAAAAGGTAAGCCGGATTACCATAAGGCATGGAAGGACAAAAAGAGTGAGAATTTGACCAAAGAAAGAAAGGTTTCAAACCTTCTAATTTCAAAAATCAGCAGAAGCAGCCATCCCAAGCTACAAGTAAACCAGTTGGAGTGACCGGAGAAAATCCTAAGGATCCACAACAGAATAGAGGACCACTTCAATGTTGGAAATGTGGAGGACCCCACATGCATAGAAATTGTCCACTCGAGAATGAGAGTGCAAGACCAGCTTATAACGTTCAAGAAGCAGAAACAGTGGGTCAAGTAGCCATGGCAATTCCTAGGATTTATGCAGCACTGGGGGACTGACAGGAAGATCACCAGTCAGCTGTGGTTGAAGTAGCAAGTAATATTGTTGATCAATCTATTTCTATTTTGATTGAACCTGGTTCTACTCACAGTTACATTACTCCTAGAGTAGTGGATATTTGTGCTTTTAAGAAAGTAAAGCATAGGAAATCTTGGTTAGTTCAGCTAGCCACTGGAACTAAGAGAAAGGTCACTGAAGTGGTATAGAAATGTCCATTAGTCATGGATGGATTGGCCACTTGTGTAGATCTGAATATTCTACCGCTTGGTTCCTATGATGTTCTCATTGTAATGGATTGGTTAGAAGCTCACAGGGTGAAGCTTGATTGTTACAATAAGACTTTTGAGTGCATGAATGAAGAAGGAAACCTAGTAGTTGTGAAAGGCATTCCAAAGGTAATTTCAGTGAGGCAGGTTTCAGCAATGCAGTTAAAGAAGTTTTGTAGGAAGGGTTTCCAGTTGTATGCAGCTCATATTCTGGAGGAAACGAGAGATGAAACTCCTCATTTGGAGGACTATCAGGTGTTGCAGGAATTCAGGGATGTGTTTCCTGATGAGATTCCAGGGCTTCCTCCAAAGCGGGATATGGATTTCACAATTGAACTTGTGCCAGGAGTGGAACCAGTGTCCAAGGCACCCTACAGGATGAGTACACCGGATATGTTAGAGTTGAAGATGCAACTGCAAGAGTTGTTGGAAAAGAAGTATATCCGGTCGAGTGTGTCCCCTTGGGGAGCACCAGTTCTATTTGTAAAGAAGAAATATGGTACACTCAGGTTATGTATTGATTATAGATAGTTGAACAAGGTTATTGTGAAGAATAAGTATCCTTTGCCTAGGATTGATGACCTCTTTGATCAAATGAGAGGAGCAAAGGTATTTTCCAAGATTGAATTGAGGTCTGGTTACCATCAGGTGAGAATCAAGGATGAAGACATTCATAAGACAGCCTTCAGGACAAGGTATGGGCATTATGAGTTTGTAGTGGTACCATTTGGTCTCACAAATTCACCAGCTACATTTATGTGCCTTATGAATAGTGTCTTCAGCAAGTATTTGGACAAGTTTGTTCTTGTTTTCCTTGATGACATTCTTGTTTACTCTAAAAATGAGGTGGAGCATGAAGAGCATTTGAGACTGACATTGAGTTTTCTCAGGAAGCATCAGTTGTATGCAAAACTGAGCAAGTGTGACTTCTATAGAGATAGAATTCAGTATTTGGGACACATTATCTCAGAGGAGGGTATATCTGTGGACCCTAAAAAGATTGAAGCCATTATGAATTGGCCTACTCCAAGAAATGTGACAGATGTAAGATCTTTCATGGGACTTGCAGGATACTATAGGAGGTTCATTGAGGGATTCTCCAAAGTTGCACATGCCATCACTTCTTTGCAAAAGAAGGGGACGAAGTTCGAATGGACATCGAGGTGTGAAGAAAGCTTCCAGAGGTTGAAGAATCTTCTCACTAGTGCACCTGTATTGAAGGTTGTAGATCCAGAGAAAGATTTTGTGGTATGTACCGATGCATGCGGACAAGGGCTTGGAGGAGTCCTTATGCAGGAAAACCATGTGATATGTTATGAGTTAAGAAAGCTGAAGGAACATGAGAAGAACTATGCTACTCATGATCTAGAGCTTGCAACCATAGTACATGCTCTCAAGATGTGGAGACATTACTTGATGGGTAGAAGATTTGAGCTCAGAATAGATCACTGTGGACTGAAGTATTTGTTTGATCAGCCTACTCTGAATGCTAGGCAAGCAAGATGGCTGGAATTTTTATGTGAGTTTGATTTTGAAATCAAGCACATAAAAGGTAAGGAAAATAAGGTAGCTGATGCACTCAGCAGGAAAGTGCAAGAAATGCATGTGGCATCTATTAGTATTTGCCAATCAGATTTGAGGCAGCAGATTGTTGATCATGTTGCCGGAGATGAATTGTATGAGCAAGTAAAAGAAAAATTGCAGCAGCAAAGTCTTGAGAAGAGGTACGAGGGATATAAATTGGAAGAAGATGGACTTCTCACTTATAAAGGCAGAATTTATATTCCGAATGTAGCAGATTTGAGGAGAGTTGTCATGGATGAAATCCATCAAGCTCCATATTCTGGTCACCCAGGATATCAGAAGACAATTGCTACCGCTAGAAAACAGTACTTTTGGTCAGGAATGAAAAGGGATATGGCTGAGTACATTTCAAGATGTATGAAATGTCAACAGGTAAAGGTTGAGCATCAACATCCAGCAGGTTTGTTGCAGCCTTTGCCAGTTCCAGAATGGAAATGGGAATTTATTTCCATGGATTTTATTACAGGATTGCCGATGACTTGGAGACAACATGATTCCATCATGGTTGTGGTAGACAAGTTGACAAAGGCAACACATTTTATACCGGTTAAGTCTATGTATGAGGCTGGTGACATTGCAAAGATCTTCATGAAGGAGATTTTCAAATTGCACGGATTGCCTAAGGCAATAGTATCTGACAGGGATGTCAAGTTCACTTCCAACTTTTGGAAGGGGTTGTTTGCAGATTTGGGTACAAAGCTAAACTTCAGCACTGCATACCATCCTCAGACGGATGGGCAGACCGAAAGAGTTAATCAGGTGCTTGAAGATATGATTCGCATGTACGTAATGGACAAACCAACCAAGTGGGAAGATTACTTACACTTGGTAGAGTTTGCCTATAACAATGGACATCAGGCATCCTTGGGGATGAGTTCGTATGAAGCTTTGTATGGAAGAAGGTGTAGGACACCAGTGACTTGGGATAATCCAGTGAACCAGATTGTGCTTGGACCAGAATTGCTCAAGGAAATGGAGCAAGAGGTTGTAAAGATCAGGCAGAACCTAAAAGCAGCACAGGACAGACAGAAAAGCTATGCCGATAAGCATAGGGTGAACAGGGAGTTCAGTGTTGGGGATCGTGTTTACCTCAGAGTGAGGGCAAGGAAGAGTTCCTTGAAGCTTGGAAGTTGTGCCAAGTTGTCACCGAGATATTGTGGGCCGTTTGAAGTGCTTGAAAGGATAGGGCCAGTTGCATATAGAATTGCATTGGCTGCTAGCACTAGAGCTCATAATGTTTTTCATGTTTCTTTGCTTAAGAGATATGTACATGATCCTAACCATGTGATAAATTGGGATGTGATTCAGATGGAACCCGAGGGAGAGTTCCGAATCGAGCCAATGCGCATCCTCGACAGGAAGGTCACAATGCTCCGGAACCGAGCCATAGGTCAGGTAAAGGTGCAATGGGAGCACTTCAGACCTGAAGAGGCTACATGGGAGCTGGAGGATGCCATGCGATTGGCACATCCATTTTTGTTCAATTCTGCGGAACACTGAGGCGATACCAGTGTAGCATTTTGTTCAAATTTGGTAAAGAACTGAGGACAGTGCTATTGAAGGGGGAGGGGAATGTAATGTCCCAGTTTTGACCCCGTTACATTAGATATATGATGTATAAATTGTAAATGATCAGGGTGTGGAGCTAAAGGGAAAGGCCCCACCATTGATCGGTTATGTTATGTTTTGGGATTTAAATTTGTCACCGATGGTATGTCGGGGCATACGGCATATATTATGTTGGTCATCATGTAAATATGCATCATAATTAATTAAATGAACCCGACCAGCTACGATCGCGGCAACTAAATCGAAAGGGGCATGATTTTCACAAGGATAGGGGTGGGGAAATTGTCAAACCTTGGTCAATGAGAGAAAAATACCCATGTGTATTCTTCCCTTTGTTTTATTCCAACCACTTTCATTAAGAAAGACTACTGGTGGTTGAGGCAGTTAATTGTTTTGGGGAGTGGGGTGGCAGGACTGTCAGTCCTCACCCACACGCACACTCCACCCATGGTTGACTCCAAAATGGCAAAAACATTCACGCACTCCCTTTTCACGCGCTGCTGGTTTTTTGTTCATCCATGCCCTCTCCAATTTGGGGGGACCTCACGATTTTGCTGCTCATCCCCTCACGTAGACATTGTCTTGGCTCCACGAGTTGCTAAACACCCACGCAGTGCAATTTCGCGTCCTACTGGTAGCTGTTCACCTTCACGCACTTCCCATTTGTCTACTCATGGTTTTCACGCACAGGAATTTCCTGGTTTCACCCATGCTATTTTTCCTCCACGGATTTGAGAATGGTGTGGCTCCATCCTTTACTCACGGGTTGATTCGTGGGTTCTGCATTGTGGTTTTTCACGTACTAGTCGTGAGGTTGTAAAATTCATCCCCAGTATGGTCTGCGTACGTTTTCCCCAGCAGTTTCGGTTGTGCAAAATGGGAGTTTTTCCCCCCATGTTGTGAGCCGCATCCACTGATGCATTTCGGGGGCTGTTAATTTCCCCAGGCCATGAGCTATGTTTGCTGTTATGTTTGGGGACTGTTGTAGATGGTTTGAAGTCGTTTTTCCTGTTTAAGTTGTGACAGCTAAATTAATTGCCTGAGTGCAATGGTTGGTCTTCGGACTGTGAGAGGAGCAGGGATGTTGGCTTAGATTTGCTTGATAAAACTGGTGGCTGGAAACCACACAGACAGAGCTAGAGGGCTGGCCTTCTTCTCCATCACCTCTGAATAGCACTGGAAGGGAATGCAGGGCCTGAGGGACTGTGCAGCAGAGAAGGGACTGATTCCTTGTGTTGGGTGTGTTTGGGTGTCTTAGAGGTCAGGCTAGTTCTGGTGTAGGTGTTCTTGGCTCTGTAATGAGCTCACCAGCTTAGCAATTTTCCTTCTCCAGCTCCTTGATGGCCTGATAAACCCAACTGTGTTGGCTTGGCTGTGTTTTGTATATCCCTGGCTATGTGTAAGCCTGCTAGTTCCCTTATTCCTTGGAGAATCCTGCCCAGCTCGGGGGTGGCAGCGCTACTAAGAGATTAAGGAGCACGCTGGCCTATGGTTGGGTGGAACGTTGCAGTGACGTAGCTGGTTGCGGATCGAGTTCATCATAAGATAAGTGATCTTGTTCATTTTACTTCTGCAACCTTATTTTCTGTTAATAGAATGATGAACAGGTTAAATGATTGCATGCATGTATGAGTGCTGATGTTTTCTGCTGCGTGTGTTGATTAAATTGCATATGTGCATGATATACTGCAACGCATTTTATTTCAGCATTCTGTTATGCAAATTTTATGCCTGTACATGTTCATGGGGCTCTTAGCCCAAGTATTTGAAGCTTGTAGTCGCGTCCTCCTCACCGGTCGGAGGCATGGGGACATGACAATCAATATCAAAGCTAGATCATCATCATCATTGCTACCTCTATCTCGAGCAAATGGTGCTATCTCTCAAATCTATTCGTCATAGGAAGTTCTATAGAGCGAGCCCTTTTTCATGTTGGATGTAGGCCTAGCCTCCATGTAAGTATTTATCTACAATGTCAACCCTTTTTCATGCTAGATGCAGGTCTCAGCACTTATATCCAACCATGAAAGGCCCAGCCTACCACCATGTCAGAAAAGCTCAGCACTTACATTTGACCATGGGAGGCCCAACCTGCCACAATGTCGGAAAGGCTCAACACTTACATCTGACCATCGGAGGCCCAGCTAGCCACCATGTCAGAAAGGCTCAGCACTTACATCTAACCATGGGAGGCCCAACCTTCCACCATGTCAGAAAGGCTCAACACTTACATCCAACCATGGGAGGCCCAACCTGCCACCATGTCAAAAAGGCTCAACACTTACATCTGACCATGGGAGGATCGGCTTTCCACCATGTTTGAAAGGCTCAACACTTAAATATGACCATGGGAGGCCCAACCTACCACCGTGTTAGAAAGGCTCAACACTTACATCCACTGGCATGGTAGGACACACCTACTACCATCCGAGGAAAGGATCTGCACTTACATCTGACCATGGGAGGCCCAACCTGCCACTATTTAAAAAATGATCAGCACTTACATCTGACCATGGGAGGCCTAGCTTGGAATCATGTCGAAAAGGATCTACATCTTCTAGAATCATCACTTCCTTTTGGAAGGAACCTCGATCTGTCGAACACCAAACTTCTCTGTGAAGTACTCAAACTTCACTCTAGCCATTTCTAACATAGAATCACATCAGGGATGATTATGTCCAAGGATAACCTGGGAGCTTCTCTAGGACTAATTACATCTGAGGACAACCTACATGACTGATTACGTCTAAGAAACTTATGAGATTCTCTAGGATTTTATGCTCAGGTAACTTGTCTCATAGGCTATGCTAGAACTCATCACTCCCTCTTTCAAAAGATCTCGATCTGGATAACATACTGGAGCTTCACTGCTCCTCTCTGCATCATACAAAAATTCAAGTCATATCAATCAAATCGTATAGTAGCTTTCAAAATAAACATACTACCTCACAAATAGCTGAGCAAGTGGCAACATATTTTTCCTCGGCTGTACTCAGTTCCATGCAGGACTCCATCCTGCCAAACCAGTAGCCCATACTAGATATCAAATTGAAGAAGTAACCCAAGGTGTTATTCTTCTCAGTGGTGCTACCAATACGAATAAACATAACCATGTAGGTTAGTCTTATGATTCATATGATACTTGAGTCCATACTCAATTGTACCCTTCAGGTATCTCACTGCATGCTTTGCAACCAGGTGAGCATGCATCAGATCTATCAGAAATTGGCTCATGTTGTTCACAACAAAGCATATGTCTGGTCTTGTAATCGTCAGGAACATCAATGAAAAAATCATTTGATGATACATCATGGCATCAACCATCTCTGATGAAGCATAACTTTATAGCTTCAAATTTCATGCCATAGGTGTGGCCATGGCCTTGAAGTCCATCATCCCAAACCTATTTAGGATCTCCACTACATACTTCCCTTGTCCAAGGGATATTCCATTCATACTCTACCACACCTCCATTCCTATAAGGTAGTGCATTGTACCCAAATACCTCCTCTCGAACTTGGCAGTAAATCTCCTTCTTGCAACTTTAAAGAGTTCCTCTTTTCCCATCAGAAATAGGTCATCGACATATAACAGGAGAATTATTGGTCTTCTGCCTTCAACCTTGAATTAAAGGTTGGAATCCACTTTACTCTCAGTAAATCTTAGATCCATCAATAAGATTGTCCATCATGTCATACCATGTCGAACCTTAGGATCTTCTCCAGTCACTCCCTCTAAAGAGGAGCATCATTCTCCCTTTTCCTTTCGTACTCTATGTATTGAAACATTATGTAATGGAGTGAAAAGTAGCTTCCTCTCCTACTAATATTCTATGTATCCATCTAGGATCATTGGATACCAAGATCCTCTATCTTGATTTTTTTTTGAAAAGTTCTTCTCGCACCCATTTGTGAGCTTGTCATCCTCTATAGGATTTTATGTTCAATCTTGTAGAAAAGGTTAATATCTTCATCACTCTAGGTGATATTCAAGCTCCTTATGTAACTGTATGTTATATCCCATGGGTGCTTTTGAGCTCGTACAAGGCCTTCTTTAATTTGTACACATGATTTTTCCTATCACGTGTCTCAACTGCCAATGGCTGCTCTATGTATACTTGACTTGTCACTGGTTCCAATGTCTCTTCGTATTCTATGTCTTCTTTCTTTCAAAAGCCTTGTGCTACGAATCATGCCTTGTATCCTATGATGTTTCCATCTACTGCATTCTGGATGTTGTAGATCCATATGAAAGACACTACGGACTTCCCTTAGACATCATTCTCCTTGAACCAATACTCTTTGATCATAGTCTCCTTCCCTTTCTTCTTGTCTACGTATTCATAGCTAGAAGGATCTGCATCAATGATGTCACTCATCAGTATCACATAAATAGAGTGTGTTTGAGGCCTCTTGAAGTCTCGTCATACTATTCTTCATTTTATATTCTTCTGAAGCTTTTTCTTTTGCTATGGAAAATCCAGGTTCATCTTCATGTATGCTTATTAGAGTGAATATTAAATTGTCGTCACTTGTTATTCAAAACAAGTCTCATCCTTCTTTTCTTGTAGGTGATTGTACGCGATATTTCCTACAAGTCAAATGCACCAGTTGTATGGTTAGAAACATTTTATAAGGCATATTCATAATGGAAATTTCTTATGCATAAATATATAATCATGCAACTATTTTATCCAATACAACATTCATCCATATCTCGTATACACAAAAAATTTCCATATTCCTTCCATCTATACCATAACATTATTGAGATTACGCACTAATCCCAATATGTCAGCAAAGAGGTTTCATCCTATATAAGTAGGAATGGAGTGTTGTATAGCACTATAGGCTACTTACCCATAACATGCATATTAGTAGTATATTGTTCATTAATGCATCCATTCTATCATGCATAATATATTTCACAACTAAACAATGTCATATAAATAGCTAGATATCTAGGAAAAGATAATTCAAATACTTATCTTTATTTATTTCGTGGGTAGACTCCTTCTTGAGCCTTCAGCTTCATCATCTTCTTCATTCATAACATCATCATTTCTTATCCAAATGCTAAGATGGATAAGAGGTTCTTCAAGAATTGAGTCCATATTCCTCATCGCTTGAGGTATCTTCTTTGAATTGTGAGAGATTGATATTTAGTAGCTCCCATATTCTCTTCTCTTATTATGAGTCGATATTCTTCTTGTGTGCACTCTTCCCAGAGTCTGCTGAAGGTAATCACTTCCTTCTGGCACACATTCCTTGAATGAATGAATCCCATGATCCTGGGAGGCCATTCAAGGTGGTTATAACAATATATTCTTCTTCTTTGATTGCTTCGTCATAGCAATGAACACTTCCTTTTGGTGTCTTCAAGGATGACACATGAGGGATGAGATGATATTTAATAGAATCTGCATTGATTCTCTTAGCCCTATCTTTAGCCTCATCTCCCTCTGGCCCTTAAAGCTTCTTTACTGAAATACTGATCCAAGTCAATTTCTTCAAGGATCACGGAGTTCCTATACTTCCATACTTGGAAGTTGTTAGCTTCACAAATATTGTCATCAATATGGTGTGATTAGTCATTTGAAATGAGAACCTCAAATGTAAATAGCAAAAAAATTAGATCTTATCGATTTGAGGTGTTTGTCCTAGTTCTAGAGCTGGCTGTTCTAGGGTTTGTCAGAGAAACCTTAATTTTCAAAACTTGGAATTTAAAACTTCTAATTGGATAGAAATATGGGCCTCTTCAAGGTGATATTTCCAATATACTCCTTTTTTGAAAACAATAGAGGGAATCTCCTGGAACAGGAAGCCCTAGTTTTCCAATTTCTTCTACAGAAATGACTGATATCGCTTCTGGTGTATCTCCAAAGGTTCAAATCTTTAAGGTATGAAACTTATTTCTATTATATCTTGATAATTATTATTTCCAACCCCACATGTTAGAGTAGAAATGGATTTTCCCAGTGGGACTTATGCTACGTTTCCGAAGGTGACTATTTTGGGGACTGTTCAGCATAACGAACTTGTACAGAATTCCACGTGTCTTTGTTTCACATTCTGGGTCTAAAAAAATTACCACGGAAACTAAATTCCATTCCCTACCTAAAAAACCTTGCAAAATTTCGTTTGGACCTTCCTATCCCAAGATATAGCAAATCTACCTAGTTCATATGTTTATGACTGTATTCTAGAGGAGCCTGGAACCCTGATTTGGAGGAACCATATGTATTGAAGTATAGAGAATATGAGCCTAAAAAATTTACAAAGTGTACATCACAAATTTATCTTTTTCCTGTAAATTTTTTGTCTTTTGAACCTTCTCCAATCTCACGTTATAGAAAAAGTTATAGGATTACTAAATTCAGTCTTCTAGGGTTTTCAAGCATGAAACCTTAATTTCCATTAATTGCCATTGCATCTGTATTTCGGCTGCATAGTGAAACTTCTCTGATTCAGAAACTACTACCAGCAACAGATGCACTGTATTGAGGTGAGTTGTTCTAGCCCTCATTTCTTGATGAGACATTGAGAGAACACCTTCAATTAGGAAGCCTTAGTTCCTGCAGCTGCACAGTGCCTTCTTTCAGAGAGGATTTGATACCATATTAGATTTTTATCATTTAATAAATATGATATAGGATATTATCTGAGAGAATAACATGCACAACAATAATTAAAAGAGAAAAGAGACACAAAGAATTTTCCTTGGGGAAACCATAAAGGAGAAAACCTCGCAACTTCCTCAGAGATAGAATGAGCACCAATAGAAAAGGTAAAACCAAAAGATACAAAGATGATCTCCAATAGTTGTTCTCTCTCTCACTTGTGCGAGCTAATCCTCTCTCACTCATGCACTACTGTTGAGTGAGCATGTGTTTTAAATAGAGAGCCTCACTCCCTATTTATACTTTTTTTCCACTTGACAATTACTCTATAGGGCCGACTTCACTAGGAGAGTCTAATAACCCTAATATGACTCAACTGTGGGGTCTATTGCCCTGACTTACAATGGAGGTTTAACCTCAATGACTTTACATGAATTTATTATATTAATGACTCTCCTGATTGGAGGAAAAAACATCTATGTTGTGGTACAATGAAATACAATAAGAAATATACAAGTGAATACATTCTGAAGTTACAAATACATCAACAGAATTGCACATGTATTGACTCCATGTACTATCCAATGGGGTCACTGATACAAATACCATGGGTCATATAAAATAGTAATGTCTATATCAGAAAGTAACATTTAGGTTCTAAGTGATTGTTGAGTCAATGCATTACTTAGCAACCAAAGGTTCATATACTCAATTCTAGTTAAGTAAAATTTTGAATACTTGGTTTAAATGCCCAACTATATTAGTAACAAAAATATGAGTGTTTTCTAATGAGATTCAAATTTGGTTGTTTGGGAAGGGAGTAGCGAAGTAAGGACATCATCTTGTGACCTATATACTTAAAGGATGGGACTTAATTAAGCATATGTAGGCCATAATGTTTTTCCCATGGGAAAGTCAATAAAATTTATAATTGCATCAACATGTTGTCATAGGATGGTGTTTTTATGTAAAAGAGCTCATGCAAGTTAAGCTAACATAAGGTTGTGATTGAAATAGGAACAAAATATACACATTAGTATGGGAATGCACCTCAATATCATGAGATCCCTAACCATTGATATGAAATATATTGGCGACATGGAATCAATTTGTAGTAACAAATAATCCTTTCATCCATTTAAAGTAAATCACATGACATTGGTCCTTGTGGGTCTAGGCCATCATGGCTTCCTCCGAGAGTTAGCAACTCTAAATATGGTGAAGAGATTAGATTTGGATTCATAAATGAAGGATATCATCCTTGTCTTGTAGTTCAAATCCCTACACTATTATCCATTTAGACCATATCGGTTCACATACAAAAATCATCAAAAACTCATGTTAAAATCAAGCACATCACATTCATGCTTGGAATTAAGCAATTGTATATATAATTAGATAATAATATGGAATAAATTCTATATTGGCTATCAAAAGCCATGAATGTTTCACATTAATATGTAAGTGTCAAATGTAAATATATAATATAGTATGGGATATAAAATAAACAAATTGGAGGTCCATCAAAGAAGACAAAGAATGTCATTTTATGAAAAGTGGTAATATTTTGTTTGATGTTTCCTAAGTGTTTATATGCACATTTAAAATGTAATATAACTTTGATTAGCTAATAATTTTTTGTTTGTTTTGGAATGTAAATATATAACCCATGGATACTTTCCCACAATAGTGGATAGTGTTTATAGTGCACCCCTTGTCCTTAAACCTAGTTGAGTGACCCCTCAAGGCTTATTGTAAGTTAGTTATATATGTGTGTGAAACAAACAAAGTTAAAGTGATTTTTTTTCATTTCAATTTACTAATATTTAAAAAAAAATCCATTTAAAGAAAAATAAGTTTTTAACTGTGTTTTTACAAGGTACAAATAATAATTAATGGTTATTAGTTAATGAGTTAGAGGTTAGTAGGTTTGAAATAAAATTAGAGGGTTTAGTGGCTTAGCATGTTGGAAATCTATTGGTTAGTAAGTTAGTGTGTTAGTATTCAAATGGTTAATGGGTTAGAAATTTATCAATTTAGTAATTAGAGAGTTAGCGGTTCAATGATTAGTATGTTATTTGGTTATTGGGTTAGTCACTTAATATTTTAGTGGGCTAATTGTTTGTGGATAACTAGGTCAATGGTTATCTTTTAGTGAATTTGGGTGTTATACATTAGTGTGGTAGTGGATGAGGTGTTTAATGGTTATAGTGGTAATATATTATTGGTTTAGTGGATTAGTGACTTATGCATTAGGGGTAGTGGTTTAATGAGAGAGTGGATAATGTGTTAATATGTTATATGGTTAGTCAATTGTTTAGTGGATTGGTGGGTTATGTGATGGGGGTTATTTCATGTCAATTCTGACCTATACCATCGCATACCCATAAAGACCTAATATTGGCATAGAAAGCACTATCATCAAACTCTTTTATGAATTTGGAATGATTATTGCAACAAGGGATTCAATCAGAGTATTTTCTTAATGTGCATTTGTCCCACCTTGGATTTCAATATTATTCTCTATGGAAATCCATGAAGTAGATGCTCCAACATTGCAGGAGGTTTTATGCTCTTGGGCCATTTTTGAATCAATTATTTGAGAGGGAACGATGTCAAGATTTTGAATCCATATGACTGATATTATGTGAAATTATGCCCAAAAGTAGAATTTTACTATTGTTTAGTCTTCATGTATCCCAAAATTCATCTTGGGGTAATTTTCTTGACTATTTACAACTAATTTAGCCCTAAAATATGCACGTGAATGAAGATTGAGGCTGTTTCCACGCCCATACTTGTGCAAGAGTTCCCAAAACCTCTACAACAAGCTGGATTTATGTTGTAACTATGCACATAATGCTAGTTTAGTCTACAAAATTGGCCCATAATTCTTCGTTCATGCCAAGGTCTGAGTTTTGGTCCTTTACTCATTGTTATGCTTCCCATAATACACCAAAGTCACCTTTGAATGCTCGTGGCCTGAAAATGGCCTCAAAATTGACCCCCTAGATACCCATGCAAATAGATTTTATTTTGATTTGTATTTGGTTTTCATTTTTTAAAGTATTATACAGGGGTTTGGAGAATTTTTGTGTTGCATGGCATATAAAGAAAACATAAAAATTGGGACAACACAAGGAAAAACAACACAAATTGATCCATAAACAAATGAAGATTGTGAAGCAAAATTTAGAAAATAGAGACCTAGGGTTAAATAATTTGAAACCTAGAATAATAGATGGTGGCTTGAGCACAGAAAAATGAAAATTCTTGGCAAATAAGATTACACTCTTAGTTTCAACAAATCAGGCACTCAAAGGACAAATAATATTTTAAATTGTAAAAGATATGCATTACTGAAACAGTTGCATCCTAATATTCACTCAAAGTGTTTAGCTGATCTTGAGACCATCATATTTTCTTATTCATTAATTACAATGATGCTGAAAAAACCATTCTTAACTACAAAAAGAGTTTACTAAAGGAACCATTATCATTTTTTATGTAATTCCTTTTATTTATGTGAACTTGATTTCTTCTCTACATGATTTGAGGGGAATATAGGGCCTTTCCTTCTTTCTTATGTTAGGTTATAACTTATTTGAGTATAATGATTTGAGGGGACATGAAAATAAGGAAGGAGAGCTTTACACACTCTAGGATAATCTATCACCGTCATGAGCAAGCTATTCCCCATGCTTTGAATGAGCTGGAGCCTGAGAAACAGACTGAATTTTGAAGATCCCATGAATGGAATAAAGGAAGGTTCATTTCCCTATAAAAAATACAGGGTTGAAAGAAAAGCCAACTCCTAGTTGTTCATGCAAGATTGAATGGAATGGTGAAACTAAACCAATTCATGCAAGGGTTTTGTAGAAGGAGCAATTCGATAGGTCAACTTGAACGATAGCTGACTTAGTCGATTAGCCGACTAAGTCGATGAGCCGACTTAGTTGATTAGCTGACTAAGTCGGTCGGATGACTAAACGAGAGATTAGGTCGGCCACCTAAGGTCATGTCGGTTCACCGAACCGATAGGTAGTTATTTTGTAACTGTTTTGTAATCATATATATTAGGCTGTTGAGCCAGATGAGAACTTATTTCAGTTCTCTATGTTGTATGGACTCATTTAATGTAATATAATTTGTTACTTCACCTATTTGTTCTTATCTCTTGTCCCTGTTTTATATGTATGTTTTAGTATGTATTATTGGTAACCTTATGTGATTTGTGAGATTACAACATTGGTTCCATTACCGGGACTACATATCTAAAATGCATGCAAACAGATGATACCAGAGCAGGAGATTAAGGACTGGTGATAACGTAAAGTTGCAAACTATTTGCAGAATTACACATAAAGGAATAGATTAACAATCGCACAAGAAAAAGAAAGATTCTTCACTAAAACACATGAAAAGTTTGTAGAATCAGTGCCCCAACTTCTGAATAAACTCCTGGATGAGAAAGCTGGAAGGGACTAAAGAACAACGGTTGCTGGAAAAACTGATCCGAGGAGGTAGAACAAACTTGTCGGAGTGGTTTGAGAAAATCGCCGATGACTTCTGTGAGGAGCAAGCAGTCGAAGACAGAACTTCAGTGGAAACTATCAAGGAGAAATTTTACACAGATCTCATTGAGCAATTTATGTGCTCCTTACCGACCTTGCTGTTCAAATTCCTAATCAAGAAGGGAGTAGGACATATTGTCGAACCTCGTCCATCACTTCACGAACTACCATCAAACTCTAACTGGGCGGAGAAGCAAAGGAAATGGGAAAAAATTATTACAAAAAGGGAGTGAGAATACTTCCTAAGCAAATAGAATGAACTATCTGGGATTTCTAAAAAGCGTCGGGTATGCTATGGGGGGGTAGCTGGTCATATGTCGAGATAGAGTAGAGTGGATTCAAGTCGACTAGAAACAAATACCATTCACCAGTAATGAGAAGTCAACCAAAAGGGAACTCAAGAGAATAGTATCACATGAAGGTATGTCAGACATTCAGAAAATAGAGAGGGAAGAGAGACAACAGAGGAGGGAAGCAAGAAGAGAAAGAGCCTTAGAGATGCATAGAGGAAGGAATCCTAGGGCGACCAACCAGGAAGAGAATCCACTAGAGTCGGGTCCTGACCGACATGAAGAAGGTGTGGAACAAGAGGCATCCCCTACAAAGGAAGAATTATGGATAGAGCAACTAGAAGCTCTCCAATTAAGAGCTCCCCATGAAGGAACGACCCTCTCTCTGTTGAATCTGCGTACTTGGATATAGACTATTGTCAAAGAGGACCTCCGACTACGAGCTGGTGACTTTGGTATATGGAGTCAACTAGACGACGAAACATACACTGGATGACACCTCATTATACGTTGAACAGAGGAAGGGAATTGGGTTACATTTCAAGTGGTACCATCCAACCAAAGTATTCAGTTACTCTTACCGACACATGAAGGAGAACCTCCCCTACCAAATACAACTTTAGAAGACACAGAACATTTAGAACTGTGGACAAATAGTTGCAGTGGGCCATCGACAGCAGAATTCGACATCAACCGACTGCCAGTTGACGAAGAATCGAAAACCGACGGGAACAAAAGTTCCATCGACCATAGTCCCACAGAGACAAATAAACCAATAAACCCACCACCCTCACCCCCACCCCCACCTTCGCTGTTGCCACCTCCTGAGAGCAGTGACAATGATTCAGACATGGGTCACAGATCGGCTCACATTCCTCTATATGAGGGGGATGAGGACCCCAGACGACACTGGTTCATCTATGAGTCAACTTGGGAGGCCAAACAAGTTACAGACAAAGATAGACAAATGGCATAGTTTTCGGGTGCCTTGAGGAAAAGGGCATTGACTTAGTATATGACCTTTTCAGAAAGACAACCTAGAGCAACCAAAGTCGAGATCAAGGCGGTGAAAAAACTAAAAACAACATCACAGAAGCCAAGGGAGACTGTCTGTGACTATGATAAGAGATGGAAAGACCTTCTAAGCCAGCTGGACTATGTTATAGATGAGAAATTACTAATCCAATGGTTTCTTGCAGTGTTATCTTAGAAAGTCCGTCAACATATCAGCCTGGAAACATTCAAATCTTATGAGGATGCACTCACAAAAGCTCTCCAAGTGGAGATGAATGAGGACATACCTGATTACTCCAATGACCACAAATTGGAAGAACAGTTGGAAAGTGTACAGAAGTCTTTAAAGGAATTAAACCTCAAGAATCAGGATATCTGGTGCACCAAATGCTTGATGACCAGCCACTCCAAAGATAACTGTTGATAAGAATACAGCCAACAGGACATTTGATTCATGCAGACCAAATCTTTTTGCGACATTTTATAGGAACACAGGGACCACTCAACAAAATACTACTCATTCAACATGAATAACGGCAAGGAATCCTGGTGTGTAATCTGCGAAACCAAAAATCATAACACGGTCGACTGTAATTTGAACCTGAAGAACCGACAAAATTATTAGGAAGTCTACCAAACTAATGCAGTTGCACAACATAACGAGCAAAACAATTTAGCAAATGATCAGAATGGTTAGAGATATGACGGTCGATGATACGAGCGCTGGTACAACAATCGACGTGGAGGCTACGGAGGAAGAGGTTGATTCTATGGGAATCGCGATAACCGACCGCGTCGACCCATCCAGTGCTTTACATGTTATAAGGAGGGACATCGGTATGTAGACTGTCCATGTAAAGACAGAACTGACCTCAAATTTTGTACTCATTGTGGAGTAGGGGATCACTCACTAGAGGATTTCCATACCATGCTGGAAAAAATAAATACAAAGAAAAATGTTAATGTCTTGTCCTGTGTGCAAAAAAATGATGTAATAAACACAAATTTTTTTGCATATTGTAACTCGACAAGGAACAAAAATAGGCAGTGATAACCCAAGAATCAGCAAAATGAGAAAACTATATATTCTGATCCACTGAAAGAAAAACAAACATACAAAGAAGAAACCAATGTATTCAAAGAAATTGCATGACAAGAACAAGCTCACAAAAATCGACATAACACAATAAATGAATTAATCCAGCTCATCCAAAAATACAACTCAGTATCTCAGTTCATCAATTTGTTGTATGAAATAAAATGTAACAACTCTGAAAAACAAACAAAGAACATTTGCAACTTAAATAAAAAATACAAAGGTGATTCCAACCCACTTGTCGACTTGGAAATTGAAGGATACCATATCCGACAAGTATTGCTCGAATTTGGATCACAATTAAACATCATGACTCGTGACACTTGGGAACAAATGGGAAGACCTCGACTACATGAGTCAGGAATATACCTAAAAATAGTCGACCAGGGCCTAATTGAACCCATTGGAGTCTAGAATAACATTGACACAATTATAAAAGGAATCTCGACCAAGGTCGACTTCGAAATCATTGACCCTAAGGAAGGATCCAGTTCCTTCCCAGAGTTAGTAGGTCGACCTTGGGGTAGAAAGATGAAAGCATCGATATCCCTAGACAAAGAGAGGATCAAATTGAAAGGAAATGGACAAAAGGTCATTTTACCTATTCACCCATCTCAAGGAGAACCTTGGATTGAACCTATCGATGAAGAAGTCGATGTCCCACAACTCTACCAGAGAAATTCATTTAGGAAACTAGGACTCAGTTGGTTATAAGTCAGACGCAGAATTATATGATTGGGAGATCGAGAACTACGAAACACAAGAAAGAGGGTATTGGACTATTCAAAAAGTGCAGAAAAATCCCACCCAACAGTGCTTCATAGTGTCCATTGTCCCAAAAATATTTGAGAAGAAAATTAAGGAATACCCTACCTTACAACTTACCAATGTAAATACTACACAGGTACCAAGATACAAGGAAAGGGAATCACCAGTCATGCATGTAGAACAAGTTTCCAAAAATATTGGTAGACATGGCCAACTTCAAAGCCTAGTAGAAACTTTTATAGGACAAGCTGCTAGATGGTGGGATACCCATCAGACAAGACTATAGACCTGGACAACAGCTTCGACTTACTTTGTCGAAAGTTTTGGAGGAAAGAAGTTAACCCAACAAGCTCATATACCTGTATTCACTCAAGGATAGAACCCAAAAGATCATATTAAAAATTGTGAAAAAGAGTGGAGAAGACATGGATACAAGGATGAACGAGCATGGCCACACTTGTTCCCATCAACCCTCATCGACTTACCAAAAAAATTGTATAAAATGGAAGAATCCAGAGGTGAAACACATTCTTATGGCATGAAATCAGGGAAAATTTCATTAAAGATTTCAACTTTATACCTCACAATGAAAACTTGGTTGAAACAACAACACAGATTAAAGAATTTATCTAGTCGAACGAAAACAAACCCTTAAAAGATAACCAATAGACAATGAAATGTAACAATATAAAAACAAGGATAAAACCACAGTCGACAAGACTACAGTTAGAAAACAAAAACACAGAAGGAAAAAGCTTTAGATGGAAATCCAACCATGTTGAAACAACCAAACTTATCTGTACAATCCTGAAAGTAGAAACAACTGACAAACAGGATACCGTAGAATGACTGCAGCCGACTTCCCTGCCACATTATCGCAGTTTAAAGAAGGAATTTGACCGATCAATGAAGCCAAAGCACCAGTATGGCTAGATGCTAAAGTCAAAACTAAAGAATTCAACATCTCACATGATGATCAACCAAAAATGGCAAAGATTGGTGACTATTGGAGTGAAGAATAGACCACAGAGATAGTGAACTTATTAAAGGATTTCCAAGATGTATTTGCTAGAGATTTTAAAGACCTCAAAGGCTTAGTCCACGAAATGGGAGAAATGAAAATTGATACTAAACCTAATGTTTGACCTGTGAAGAAAAGGCCTTATAAACTAGCTCACAAATACAAGGAGATAGTCAAAAAGGAAATTAATAACATGCTTGCAGCAGGCATCGTCTATCCTATCGACCAATCAGAATGGGAAAGTCCAATGGTTGTACAGCCTAAGAAACATGATCTGACCAGAATAAGAATTTGTGTCGACTTCAGAGAACTAAACAAAGTGACACTGACAGACCCATTTCCAACTCCTTATGCAGATGAAATCTTAAATGAGGTTTCAGGGCATGAATGCTACTCATTTACAGATGGATTCTCAGATTATAACCAAGTGCCAATAGCTAAAGACGACCAGAATAAGACAACCTTTGTGTGTGAATTTGGTTCATTTGCTTACAAGGTTATGCCTTTTGAAT
The DNA here is from genome assembly GCA_001517045.1 of Pseudotsuga menziesii. Taxonomy (NCBI): domain Eukaryota; kingdom Viridiplantae; phylum Streptophyta; class Pinopsida; order Pinales; family Pinaceae; genus Pseudotsuga; species Pseudotsuga menziesii. Next base: position 328,394 of record LPNX010077235.1, read on the forward strand.
TAAAAAATGCACTTGCAGTATTTTCTAGAATTGTTGTCAAAACATTTCAAGAATATATCGACAAGACCATGGTAGTATACTTTGATGATTGGACAATATACTCCATGTTAAAGGATCATTGCAAATGGCTCAGACTTATGTTGGAAAGATGTCGACAAATTCAACTCTCCCTAAACATCAAGAAATGCGTGTTTGTGACCCCCATAGGAATATTATTAGGGCAAATTGTCTATAAGGAAGGTATTAATGTTGACTTTGCAAACATCAAAATTATCCTCAACCTAAAACCACTAGTAAACCCAAAACAAGTCAGGGTGTTGCTTGGCCACACAGGCTATTACAGGAAATTCATAAGATATTATTCAGATATGACCTATCCACTTGAAGAACTATTAAGGTAAGATAAAGAGTTCAACTGGACAGAGGAGTGCCACATATCATTCAAAAAATTAAAAAGAAAATTAGTCGAAGCACCAATCCTAAAGTTTCCAAACGGGTTGATCAAATTCCATGTTCACATTGATGCATCAGGCCTAGCAATAGGAGTAATCTTAACACAACCAGGAGATGATGGAATGGATTATCCTATAGTTTACAGTAGCAAAAAATTAAACAAGGCTGAGAGGAACTATTCGACAACAGAAAGAGAAGCCCTAGGCATGGTCTTTGCACTACAAAAATATCGACATTATCTCTTAGCTAACCCATTTATATTCTATACAGACCATCAGGCACTTAAGTATCTCATCAATAAACCACTACATCATGGAAGAATTTTTCAATGGCTATTATTATTCCAAGAATTCGAATTCGACGTCATTGTTCAACCAGATAAGTTAAATGTCGGTCTCGACCACTTATCCCGAATCGACACAGGAGAAGAACTGACAGGAGTCGACGATGACTTACCTGATGCACATTTATTTTAGATAGAATCAATCCCAGCATAACTAGAAAAAATATCTGAGTTCTTGGAAGATGGACATGCACCGGAAGGAATCAGTACAAAGAAGAAGCAGATCTTAGCTATGAAGGTTGCACCCTATAGTCTTATAAATGGATTCTTATACAAAATGGGATTAGATGACATTCTCAAAAGGTGTGTACTAGAACATGAATGAGATAAAATTATGCATGAAGCACATTATGGACCTGCAGGAGGACATTTCCAAGCAGACACAACTACAAAGAAAATCCAACAGTCAGGGTTATGGTGGCCGACACTCCACAGAGATTGCAAAATTTTTGTCATTCGATGTGACAGATGTCAACGACTAGGTCAAACCTTGCCTAGCACAGAAATGCCTCTGATATCAGTAAACCCAAGTTTTACATTTGAAATATGGGCCATAGACTTCATAGGACCATTTCCTATACTAGCAAAAATGATAGGTGCAAGGTATATCATAACTGCAGTCGAATATGTCATTAAATGGGCAGAAATTGAACCAGTCGACACATGTTCTAGTGAGATAGCTGCTCAGTTTATCTATGAGAATATCATCACTATATTTGGATGTCCACTAACTCTAATTAGCGACCAAGGAACACACTTCATCAACGAGACTATCAAAACACTAACCGACCAGTTCCAAATCGACCATCGTCAAAGTACAGCATACCATCCTTAGTCGAGTGGAGCAATTGAAGCATTTAACAAAACATTAAAAAGAGGACTAACCATAATATGTAATGCTAATAAGGATGACTGGGACGAGAAAATACCTGCAGTATTATGGGCATACAAAATAACATATAAATGCTTGACCGACCAAACTCCTTTTCGACTAGTCAATGGACAAGAAGCGGTAGTTCCACTACACTTCCGACAATAGACACCTATCATCATAGAAATCCTACATGTCAATGTTGAACAAGGAAGAAAGGACCGACTATTACAACTAAGCAAACTTGAAGAGCACCGACTAATGGCAATACAACATCAAGAAATCCAAAAACAACAATAGAAAGCATGGCATGACCGAAACATCAAAAACAAAAACTTGTTGGTAGGAGACCTTGCTTTACTTTACAATAGTCGAGTAAAAGGTAAACCTAAAAAGCTCCACACATAATGGATGGGACCTTACATTGTCGAAGAGATACATACCAACAGATCAATCTGACTAAGGACGTTATAAGGCGTAGTATTTCAGAAGCTCGTTAATGGAGCCTAACTAAAACGCTACAGAAATTAGAAATAAACCTAAAAAAAATCCTATAACGACCATAACTGTAAATAAAAAAACTATAAAAACCTAAAAATCCAAAAGCCAAAAAAAATGCCATACATACAGAAAACTATGACAGGAAAATACCATTTTTACAACCGACATCATGCCCATCGACATAGCACCATCGACCATTTTCATCGACCAACCACTTCCATTAACCAATTTCATAACAGACATCTACCGACGACCTCGATAATCCCATCGCGCATTCATGACATCGAGCACTGAAATCAATTCGCCATTAATGCACACTCAAGTGTTCTAGATGGAACATCATGTTTGCCATTAATACACCCATCAACACACACATCCATAGCATCACCTATAAATACCGGATCGTCGAAGGATCATTCACCGTAATTCATACAGAGAGAGCACCAAAGCATCCAGTTAACTAAAAGCCGAGAAACCCTTACTAAAATCAACCACCAAACCAACACAATGGCACCCAAACAATTGAGAGCCTCGACCAAAACCAAGGAACTAAAGGCTGCGGATACCCCTTTAGTCCGCAGGATGAAAAACATTAAGAATGCCAAGGTGCAGGAAGGCTCATGTCAGAAACTCTGGGCCGAGATGCAAGAATGGGCTTATGTTAACAAAAAATCCACTCAAGCCACAGAGAAGATCAAATACAACACTATATTCAACTATGTGAATGCACCACTCATGGCCAGCTATGGTGGCACAAAGGAGATTGCTGTAAAATTCATCATCACCCGGTACCACAATGGTCGGTTCTACTTCGACCAACCGATCGACATCTTGGGAGAAGTCATCTCCCAGCTCACCGGTGTCTCAAACGAAGGAAACCCAGTACCAGTCGGTATCAAAGAAGGACTGCTCGAAGAGCTAACTGGGTCGACTTCGAGAAAGAACTCGAAGGGATTGATGACCATCCAAATCACAACCCGAACGCCACAGATTGTGGCCAAAATAATTGCAATCACACTCACCCTGGCAGGTCGAGGCAGGGACCTTAAGTTAGACATGTTAGAAGCTATTGACACCATTGCCATAGAGGGAAGGATATACAGATGGGCTGAATATGTAGCCAACATGGTCAAGACCATCTGTGAAAGGTGCCAAGAAACAGGGGGAATCATCAAGTTCCCCTCCCTAATCTTATGGATAGTCATGTACCATATCTGTCCAGAGGGGATTCCAGTCTTTTAGGAACCGTCGAGGTTCCACATGTGGAGATTCAAACCATTCTCCTAGAGAGGAACCTTGCAGGAACTTGAGATTGGGAAAGTACTATTGGAGAATTGGCTTCAACAGATCAAAGTCCACACGACTAGATGGAGGGTGACTCAAAACATTCGAAGAAGTCTACCAACGAACTCCCACATTCAGCTAGAGCTTGACCATACCTCAGTGTGGTACATGTAGGGCAATAACTCAAATGCCAAAGCCCTCGAATACTATCCATCAGTCGACCAGATATTTTGGGAACTGTCTCGACAAGAAAAAACCAAAATACCAGTGCCAGCAGCAGCAAAGAAGATCGACTTCTCGATCTAGGAGCCGCTCACTGACTAGGAAAAAGAGGAAGACTATGAGCTCAACCTCTATATCGGCACCTTTGTGTCGAAGGAGACACCGATCGAACACACCGGCCGACTTCAAATAACCATCAAATCTTCGACCACAAAGAGGGACAAACCCCTAGCAGTAGAACCACAACCAGAGTAGCAGGTCATCACTCTAGTTGCAGAAAGTGTCATCCCGACCCAGGCACCAAGGGGGGAGACAGAGCCATAAAACCCAGAGTATGCTGTCACAAAAGGCATAATTAGAAAATTTTCAAAAGAGATAGCAGCGGCCAAGAAGAATCTCAAGACACAACAACAACAAGGAAAAGGTAAGTGCAAGCTTATCCTTGCAGACTCATCTGAAGATGAGGAGGAACTAGAAGCCATGGTCTTCGACATAATAGAGGATGCCACAGCAAATAAGGTGACGGTTGAATCCTAGTTCCAAATATTCGTTGAGGTGGGAGCACGAGCGGGTCAACCAAAGAAATCTAAGACCAAGACGATGCCTGAGAACGTCGTCAATCTGGTGTCTACACCTCCACCCCCCTCATCGATGAAAATAATTGAAGAACAAGTACCAGCACCATAGTCAGTAAGCCCCTTCGACTTGTGCAAAAGCATAATGTCGAAAGAGGTGAAGGAAAAATTTGACAAAGACAGAGATTTGTAGGAATTCATTGAGAAACTGCCTGAGTTATTTACGTCGGCCCAAAAGATATCCACCAAAGCACCTCTCTTCACGGTCGGTGGATACCAACCAGGACATGAAGCCCAGTCCAGAACCTTTGCAACCATCATGTCAACTTTCAAGAGAAATCCTGACAAGGACGCTGAAGTGGTTGCATGTTGGACCGCGACTATCACTCTGACCGTACCTCAAACTAACCTACCAACCACTGCCTCGACTAGAGGAGAAGAAAATGAGGAGGACATAGCTCAACATATTAACCAAATTTTCTTCAACTTAGACTCACCTCCCCGCCCCGACAATCCACCACTCACACACACTTCCCGCAAACCAATCACCCCCGACCATTCACCAACTTCATCACCACCACCACCACCCCCCTACTCAGAGAAAGACCCATTGCAACCATTCACACCAACTGCGACCACTTTTGCACCCCTCGCACCTCCCCAACTAGAGAAACCATCAACCACTATGCCACAAACCAAATATCCTGACTCGACTGTTGCAGGTACACAGGTGCTGACACAAGCAGAAAAAGAAAAGCATAAAAAGAGGAAGGAGAAATAGAAGAAGGAGCATCATGGACAGCCATTAAAGGTCCAGATCAGATTGAAGGATGCAAGCTCCTTGACCGACCCAGAGCTAGGACAACTCCTCAAGACCCTAGCAGGTGAAGCAAAGATGAGGAGTGAGCAAAGAAATAAGGAACTCAACGACAAGAACGCAGAACAGGTCAAGTTCCTCACCAAAAGATGAAACCTGGCCCATTCCATCCGACTGAGCCCCGTAGAGGTCGACACAGAAAAATCGCTTGAAAGGGCATATCAGCTATTCGAGAGCATGGTGTCGACACTCCAAGCTCACATTCAAGAAACAAAGGAGGAACAAAAAGAAGAAACTGCCAGAATCCTAATGGCACAGCACACCGCCTTCACTGAAGCTTATAAAGTGCTGCAAGATCACATGGAAGAGTCTGTTGTAACTGAAGAAATACTGAGAGACTGGCCTGCTTACTACGGGCAATTCTATCAGCAATCTCGGCAGACCCGACAAGGGAATCGGGTGTTAAAAAGCAGGAAAGACACTGAGGAAGCACTAAGGACCACAATAGAAGAACAAATAGTGCTTGAAACAGCCAAGTTGCAGAGACTGGAGAGGGAAGCACATCAGTGGGTGCAGCAAGCTATCCCCAATTTAGAAAAAGTCGACATCATCTATCCACAGATGAAACGACTTATCGAAACTGCATAGGAGAAGGACCAATTTATGGGTCTCGACATGGGGAGGATAGCATAAGTCTCCCTTTCAGAAAATACCTCGATCCTATCAAGCCTAACCACACTTACCATCAACATCTAGAAGATTTTTCAAAGTTGGAAATATTTCCAACATCACCTCACAGTAACAGCACCAGCCATTGTCAAAGTATGTGTACATAAGCGACCGACCATCAGACTTCATAGCCCATGAAGACAAGGCAAAGCACAGTAACTATTGAGACCAGAGGAATTTTTTTTTTTGTACTTCCCTGTTTCTTCGGGACGAAGAAACATTTTGTTCGTGGGGGAGATGTAGAAGGAGCAAGTCAATAAGTTGACTTGAACGATAGCCAACTTAGTCGATCAGCTGACTAATTCGATGAGCCGACTTAGTCGATCAGTCGACTAAGTCGGTCGGCCGACTAAATTAGAGATTAGGTCGTCCACCTAAGGTCATGTCGGTTCACCGAACCGACAGGTAGTTATTTTGTAACTATTTTGTAATCATATATATTAGGTTGTTGAGCCAGATGAGAACTTAGTTCAGTTATCCGTGTTGTATGGACTCATTTCATGTAATATAATCTATTACTTCACCTATTTGTTCTTATCTCTTGTCCTTATTTTATATGTATGTTTTAGTATGTATTAGTGGTAACCTTATGTGATCTATGAGATTACAACAGGTTTCCTTTAATTTTTACTTTGACCACTTTGATTCTCTCTTATTTATTCAAGATTAATATATGGATAGTGTTTTTAAATTTTAAGGTATCTCTCATTGGCATTTCATGGCTGGGTAGGATATAGAAGTTACTTCTATGGATAGTCGGGTGAAAAGAAAGAGGCAAATGTAGCATGGATCAAAGTTATGTCTTGGGCAAGGGAAAATTAACTTAAGGTTAGATCATAGATCAGTGTATTTGCTGAGTCCCCTTTATTTCAAGTAAGATCAATTCAATTTAATCTAACTTAGTTTAAATGGGTGTGTTGTTCAAGAAGGGCTTAAAGTTTGGTTCATGAAGATGACTCCCCTTCTGTCCTACATATTCCATGTATGCATATGCCTCTAGCAATAAATTTTTTAACCTGGAACAAGCATGGAGCAGCATGTAGCTGAAAAATTAGATGATGTTATTCTCTCAGAAGACCTTTTGTCTGAGAGGATGGAATAGGAACCCACAATCCTCCCAATTGGATCATTCCACTAGACAATTCTTTTACACTGGCACTCTAGAGAAATCTCAAAAGGATCTCCCTTCCACTATGACATAATGTGTCTTTCAAATTTTCATTTCAAGGACATGATAAAAGAATGGTGGAACCATGAATAAGTCAATATAGGTTCAAAAAACTAACATTCTGAAAAACAAGAATAAATCCTGGAACATAAACAACTTTGGAAACATGTTCTTCCAAATGCAATAGTTGGAGAGTAATTTTCTCAACTCGAGAGGAAATAATGTCCACAGGAATGATGGACACTCCCATCCTTCACAAAAAGGAATTGGACCTCAATGATCATATGTTTATGCTAGCTCAATCGAAAGAGTAACACTGAAAATAGAATTCCCGCATAAGATGTCTTAAGGAACACAATAATAATACTTCTTTCTTCCTCCTAGTGTGAATGCATTCTGGCTCATGCCAAGGATGATTTATGGAACATTCTCCAATCCTGGCATGTGACTAGGTGGCTTCTTCCTAATTTTCAACTTTAGTGCATTTTCCAACAGGAGAGGTGTACATATTAGGTGGGTTGCAACTTGCAATTGAAGATGGGCATGCGTGCTTTGGTTCTCTTTCCAATTGGTTAGTGGATGCGCCATCATTTGACTCCATTGTCAAGTGGACAAGAACATTGATGTAGGCATATTTCCATGAATCATTTTTTAGAGCCTTGGACTACAGAGACCTCATGGTTCTCAACACCTTTCAAGAGGATGTCACCCCCTTGAGTCACCATTGTTAACCCCTAGATTGCCTACACAACTAGAGGGTTAATATCCATATATACCGTCATGTTTATTATAGGTGCATCCAGGTCTTTACAGTAATCAGGGTTAATTAGAGTCATTTTCACTGTATTTTAGAAACCGTTATTTCTAGTAGTTTGCTTTTTTCTAGGAGCCATAGGTCTGGGGTCTTCATAGGGGTAAGATCCATCTAGACTCTATCTTGTTGGTTCTTCACAGAAAGAAGAGTTTATTAGATTCAGTTTCACCGTATTTGAGAAACTGTTATTTTTAGTAGTTTATTTTTTTCCAGGAGCCAGAGGTCTGGGGTCTTCAAAGGGTTAAAAATTAAGATCCATCCAGACTCTATCATGTTGGTTCCATTACAGGTGCATCCAGGTCTTCACAGTAATCAAAGTTTGCTAGAGTCAAATTCATCGTATTTGGAGAACTATTGTTGAATTAATTTATTTTTATTCCAGGAGCTAGAGGTGAGGGGTCTTCATGTCAATCGGATGTCTACATTTTCTTGGTCCTTACGAGTTGAAAATATCAATGACAATATCAAGAACTCTATTTTGGTTGATATCAAAGCAGTTTCACGTCACTGTTTTTTTTAACAGTTTTGTTTTTAGGTCTATGTGTTAATTTTTGAGAAAATAGTTGGGTGCCTTGCAGAAACAAGAACCTAATGAGACATTTAACAATATGTTATATATATATTTTTAGCACATTCTATTTTTTAACATCATATATTTGATAATTTATCAATATTTAAAACGTACGTTATCATGCTTTATCTGATCCTTTCAAGTTTTCTAAATTGGTCGTTCCAAGTGCTTATAGCTATTTTATAACTTGGTTGGAAAACATGTTAATTTTATTCGAGCGTTGCATGTTTAGCACTCCAATTACAAAGGCATGGTAATTGTCAAAATTCTAAAGAGAATATTTTTTAATTTTACAATAAACATGAATGGTACAAAAATTCAAATGTATTATATTAATTAACATCCACTAACTAGGAGTTATGAGTTTTTCCTTTGGTCTTTTATAAAGAGGATCCATAAGGCTTACAAGTTTTTTGGATTTTTTTTTATCAAACTAGAAAAGGTAGAAGAAAGAATGAGGCTCTTGGTTATCAGAATCTTCCAAAATTTGAGCAGCATGCCTATCTACCTAATTGACAAAAACTAAAAAGAAACAAACAAGAATTAGTAAAAAAACACCCTAAAACACTTTAAGAGTGTCTTTGCGAAAACACTACAAAGACTAGGCTCCAAATCCAGGATATCAGTGGCAGAGATAAAACCCACCTTCTTCACAACCCTGCCAATAGGGACTATGTGGGAATACTTTGTTGCTAGTTTCAGTGGATATGAAGAACTAGGATCCTCAGGTAAGCCTAAGGATCCTACTTCAAGAATAGAGGACACTTCCATGGCCTTCAGTATATGCAAGAGAAAGAAGGAAATGGTTGCTAGGGTAGAAAGGGAGGTGATGAGAAATGCAACTCGTTTCATCCTCCAAATTTAATTGTAAACCAAGTGTCTCTATTAGAATTAGAAAATGTAATAGATTTTAGATTGGATCCACGGCTAAAAATTTGGTTGTTAAAATAAATTTTAACCCATTTCCAAATGGATCACAAAATATCATTTTATTTCATTTCTTATTATGTTGATTATTCAGTATAATACATCCAACTTCTAAAGAGTGCCTAACTAAAATCAAGACTAGTCTTGATTTTCCTAAAAGACTGAGTGCGCAATAAAAATCTAATATCTGGAAATACCATCACAAACTAGAATGATAATCAGCAATTGCATACCTCAATTTTTCGTTGTTTTGTTTCAAAAAGCCTTTCCTTTCATTCCTCCTGGACAGAAAAATATACGAGTGTTAAGATTCAGGAACATAGCTTTTAAAACATAATATTAACAAAGACAACTTAAAATCCCCTTGAACAGCTAAAGGTTTGATGAATGTATGATACATAAATTATTGGTATTAAAAAAATTATTTATCAATCCATGTATCAAACCCTAAAAGAGATTTCATCTTGTGTTAGTTCTGCAATTACATATCTGGTTTGGACATGGGGGTAATCAACATTAAAAACTATTGGGATAATTAATGTCCACTTTTTCTTAGTAATTTAAAACAAGAAAATTCATTAATGGGGTCATGGTCCAGCAGTGAAGATGGTGGCATATCATGCCACCAATCAAGATTCAATTTTCCCCAAGACACGAATAAGTTGTTGGGGCCAGCTGCAAGTCCATGTTTCATATTGGAAATTTCGACCTCTATGAAGGATACTTCGTTGGATTTCCAATATCTATGTAGTGAAAATTATCGTCGGATATCCATTAAATCTGACATATATTCTATAATACCGACGACTTCAATTCGTGGGTTATATGACTTTAGGCATGTCTATAAGGAGCACAATATGAGTGCAGACCATTTATCCAAGGAATCATTGAATATGAAGGTTGGCCTCCTCTCCTTCTCATAACTTATAGAAGGAGAAATCATTGAGGAAGGCATGATACAACTCTTTTAAGAGCTTTTTTATTTATGTGGCATAGTATTTTTTGGTTATTTCAACTATGGGTTACATTAACATAGTTCTTGTTTTAACTGGGGATATAGATTTTGTTTTCATCCCCCAACGGTGTGTTTTATCCACCCTCAATGCCTCCTTGGATAAGTTGTTTGGGTTCCTTATGTTTTCCCTGTGGTATTGATACTTTAGTCATCTTGGTATTGTGGGTTTCATCCCTCCCCTTGGGAAAGTTTTTTATACATATATCCACTCGTGTCGAGAATGTCTTATTGTCAGGACTATCACTAGTACAAAATGAGAAATTAATGACTAAAAAAATGACTAAAATCAGGCTATAAACGACTATTTTTGAGTTGGTGACTAATATTAGTTGATTTCCACTATCTTATAGCTAGTCGTATTTCACTTAGTCGTTAATAGCTTGACTTATTAGTCATTTACTTAGTCATTGATTTAGGCATTGATAGTAAATGATTTAGTCACGGATTTAGTCATTGATTTAGTCACTGATTTAGTCACTAATTGCAACAATTAATGACCAAATATACGACTAAATAAACTACTAGATGATAACATATTAATGAATGAGCTAAATACTACTAAGATACAAGAAATTAGCTACTAATAGTCGTATATATGCGAATTTAGTCATTTTTTTTGTCACAAATTTATGATAGGGCACAGAGGAATCTAACCACCAACCTCCTACCTATAATTAGGCAGGCACTCTACCATTGAGCTAGCACCCTTTAAGAAGTTGTTATTGCTTGACAATGATGATATTCAAACAAATTTATGATAGATAGCAATCTACAAACTACATAATTATTACTATTACAACTTACCAGTAACTAGTATTTATGATAAACTAATTTTTGAAAGCTATGTAAAATTTTCCTTATCTAGCATAGTAAACAAGTTCCAACTGCATACAAAAGTGTAGATACACTGTAAATGACTAAATTCTCAGCTAAATAAACAACAGTAATTTGTTTCCAACCAAGTGGAAATACAACAATATTCTAACCTATAGATCATTGTGGTTGATAGTTTCTAGTAAGCAATGGAATTCATCCCCTTTTGTCGTCTTCAAATTCCCACCACTGTAACCAATCTGCTGTAGCCGATTGTGGAAGGTGACTGAAATTTTTTTTAGTTCCTTCATAGGTGCTACATTCACAGAGAAGCAAGTTTAGACTTTTAGTCCAACATACGAAAATGAAGATTCTGTTGGAAAATTTGTAGAGTCTAGGAGAAATATACAACACCTACAACCAAGCTTCCTGTCAACCCTACAGCTTGACCTGAGTAAGTGTTAAATACCATATCCATACTTGGCTATGGAACTCTAGATGTTATGTTCATCTAGTTCTGTGCTGGTAGCTACAACCCACAATAATATTAGGTTCCTCCAAATGGCCAAGGAATTATAGGGGTGACTGTAGAAAATATTCAAAAGATATATAATAAGAATTGAACTAAGAATAAAATACATAATCTATTCAAATATTCTCGAATCATTTTTTTCACAAATCCTAAAGCTTTGATTTAAATTTTATGTTATTAATCACCTTCTTTCCCAAACGTTGAACTTGCACACAATGTTTTGCACCTTCCCGCTAGTTTGTTTAACAATTGATCCTCCAGTTGTTAAACCAACTGATCTTGTTGGTATTGGATCATTATACATTGACATTGAAACTGTGCTTGCATGTCCTTGTGAATTATTAAATGAAAATTTAAAACATATTTTCCCTGCTCTCCCCACTACCATTTTGAGAAAATACCATGTGCCTCCAGTGTTGGACCTTGCTCAACATGAAACTTAATATAACCCTAAATTTATAGAGAATCATAGTTGATTTGAAGCAACATTTCTTCTACTATGACATGTCATCCATAGTACGGCTTAAGTAGATTACTTTCCTTACTCTTTTGCATCCTTGAGGACATACCTTTTGCAGATATAAACTGGTAAAACTGAGCTAAAATCTACCTCCTAACATAGACTCAGATCTGCTGTAGAAGTGTTGAAACAACCAAGAAAATATAAGAAATTCCCCAGAATTGTCATGCTTATCATCCATGAAGACAAATTAGTGAATCCACCTAGAAGAACAAAATAACTACCATTGATATTAAGATATGTACCATTGGAAAGGAACTCTCTAAAAGCACATGCAATTTTAGGGGTATCATGCAACTTAAGCTTTCTGCCTCATTTTAAATGTGGTTAGCCTATTTAACCAAAGATCGAGGTTGTTAAATGCTAAAAGATCAAGTGGATGGGCTTAGATCCACCAGTAGCACCAAGCACTAGCATTGATTTTGCTTGAGGATTCAAGTAGAGGCTAGATGAGGATGCATATGGGGCTACTAATGATGAGGATCCCATTATAGGGGAGGATTTTGATGATGTGTAGTTATTTGTTGTATATGTTATTTGGATATTGGAGGCAATTTAGGACCTTGATTTTTACACATTTTGTTTCAAATATGTATCGAACTTGTGTGATTTTATTATATTCACCCTTGTATGATCATGATATATACATGATCAAACTTTGTGTATTTGGTGTCTAATGGTTTGGATATATATATATATATATATATATATGGAGGAAGAACTTGAGTGGTTACATAAGGATCATGGGCATTAGAGGATAACTTACAACTATAAGGGGGGAGGAGAAATTATTCATACCTCCAAACAGCAAGCGTGAATCCTTCATACTGCCAAAAAAGTTCATGTCTAAATATCACAATAGCTTTGAAGGTTTGCATTGCATTTGCAGAAAATCCACTTACTTCAGTTAGCTGAGAAGATGAAAATACATGTTATCACTTATCAACCATTTTGAGTACACAAAATACACATAAATATGCCATCCCTAAAATAAATGGCATAAATCAATTTGATATTAGTAATGCTTCCTTGAATTCAACATTTGATGCAACTATAACAAGATCATATAATGTCAACACAACTAGTCATATATAATTAGTTTAATTTCTATTTGATGTTCCCTCGTATACAATAGAAACCATGATTTGCATATTGTTCTATTAGAAAGACTTAAGAAATGGTACCCTAACTGTAAGAAACTTCTCTTTAAAATGTCCACAAAAGTGACACATATGCACTCTGTTACCCCTCATTGCATGTTTTAATTTTAGGGTCTGCCCAATAAAATAGGGATTAGGACATCTACTTCATTTTTACTGGATCTATGAGTTTAAACTTTGAAGAGCTTACAAATGCCAAAAAAAATGTGGTCATCATCACATATCAAAGAAAAGATTCATTTCGTTATATGGATAGGAGATCAATACTAGAATTTTAAGAGTATGCACATGTTTTAATAGAAGCACCTAAAACAGATTATTGTAAAAGACCCTCCATCCTAGGATGGAAAAAAATTGACCTGAAGGCATGGAAAAAGTCTCCTAATAACAACAATATGTGGGCATCTTTCACTGTCAAGAACTGATGTTGCTTTGCACTTCTGCATATCACTCTGAACAAGGTGATTTTCTTTCTTCTATGGGATATAGGATCAAATTTCATAGTTGAAATACCTTTCTGGTATAAAAGGTTCGATATGCAGTGATGAGATTTGGTATATTTTAAAGCAGCAAAAGAGTAAAGGATAGACCTATAAGATCAATTGTGAGACCTGTAAGCAGATAAATCCTAGTTGAAGCATCTGTTACAACTTGAATTACACAATAGAAACCCAAAAAGGGAAGTTTGCTTATGTCAAGGGAAGACAACTTATTATATAAACATTGATTATATGCATGCTATTTCTCACAACTAGTAGCCCCAGGGATTTTTATAACTTAGTCATATCTATCCACCTGCTTCTTTTGTTGATAAGGCTGATTATGGAGTAGCTTCAGTGACTTTCCATCATTTGTCTTGTAAATGTGCACATGAATCCATCATTATATGGTGTTGCTTTGTTGCTGGAAACAAAAGGACTCTTGACCCAAAGATTTGGTTGTTTACTCTTTTTCCTTATCACCACGACCACTGGGATCTAATTCCTTGGTGGAATTGAAGAAATATTGTAGATACAAATCCTCTTTATTAATCTAACATGAATTGGATGTATTGTTTCAAACTATGGAGGTGGGGAGAAATATTTGGCCTTGAAATGCGATGTTAGTCTTTGTTTTGGGTACATTCCATTTCTCTAATCTGCATATTACAGTGTTTGATCAAACTCAGATATTAACCATACAATGCATATTACAATTGTTGATCGAACTTTGACATTAGCCATTCATTGACCATGTTGAAGGTTATTTAATATGCAACAAAGATACACTAATTATAATTTCTAGAACAAATTTGATGCAACAGATTGTAAACTTCAAATTTTGATTTTGGTGTGTTTTTCTTCTAAAAATTTATTGTTTCTATTATTTGTAAACTAATTTATCAATCCACGGTTACACTAGTTTATCAATCCACAAGTGTAGGATAAAACAATTTATCAATCCACAAGTGTAGGCTAAGACTACTTGATTCCACAATTTATCAATCCACGGGGTGGAAATTCCAGATTGTCCCAGTTGAAAAGCTTGGGAAAGTACTCATATGGAAAGAATAATTGATATAACAGAAAACCACATCAGAGAACACTAGTCAATATGAGATTAAAATCACTCCAGTTCAAGCTAAACTACTAATAATTGATCCACAGAATTGTTAAAAACATAAGAATCCTAGAAATATAGTGTGTCTACCAACTCCAGCAGGCAAACTAGAGGGCTGCTGTCCAAGACCCAATGGTAGATTTTGTACAATGCCTACTTTTGGAAGTGTGTAGTCTCTTCTCCGATCATTATTAACCTGTGTACAGGGTCATATGGGACTACTAAGAATCATAGAAAAAATAAAACTCACTATATTTCATAATGATAACCATGCCTCCAAAAAATGGAGGTAAGACTGTTGCCTTAACATTGAGGTCCATGTGGCGTGAATACGAAAGGTGGATTTTGCAATACCCTCCATCATATATAGAATGTCCTTCTAATGCTTCTTTGGCAATTACTGTAGTAGGTATATCTGAGCAAGGTAAATTCAATCAGTCTATCAAAGAAGCAAACATTAGATGGAAAATAAGGGAAGAGCAGGGACTAAATTGTCATGCATCTAATCACCCAAATTGATCAAGTTTGTTTCAAAACTGATAGAAAATATTTATAATAGTATTGAAAAACTAGGCAACATCAAAATATCGATGGGGGTCATCAACTCAGGAAAATGGAAAAAACAAGAAAAATAGTCAAAAAATAAATCAACTGAACTGGTAAGTATAAACTCAACCTTGAAAAGCTTTAAAATCTAAAAGAAAAAAATCAGGCAATATCAAAGGGTTTTGCAATAGTATATCTCCTTGAAAACCTTGACCATTAAAACAACAAACAAATTGTACAAAATTAAGTCCTGGTATACAGTGCCATCTTTCTAACAAAATTAACTTAAATGAAATAGAGTATCGAAAAAACAATAATACATATCCCTCGTTATCAATTATGTTTCATTACGAAAGAATAAGATTCAAGATATTCAACAACTCAAATTATAAGAATACCTGCATACTGAATGAAATCCTGTCATCCTGCATTCTTCTCAAACATTGCAATTTTCTGAACTGTACCAAATGCTGAGAATACCTGTTGTTTCAAGGAGAAGAAACAAACTTCTTATTGTAAATGGAACTCAAACTTAAATAAATATTGTGCACTTAAAACATAATAGAGAGTTTTTCAACATACCATATGCAAAACATCAACACTCACAACATATTGCATGTTTTCAATAGATGCAATAAGAACATTACTCTCTGACTCTCTTCTTTGTCCATCAGGACCAATGCTAAACTGCAATGAACCCAAGAATCAGAAGACATTGATATAACAATTTTATCTACATGAAACACTATCATAGCATACTTCTTTTACTTGACCAGTTCCATCTATAGCAAAATGAACAACAGGAAAATTTGGATCCGTATAATCCCTGCATAAATAAAACATTAGAAACAAGGAACAGTTGAAAAGTGCAAACAGTGTAGAAATATGCAACTACAGTTATTGAAAAAAATTTACATTATACAAATCATTCACCTTAAATCTAAATTTAGACACAAAATGAGAACTTCTATTGCCTTCATGACATTTGTGTTGAGACTAGATATAATGCAATTATGGAGGCTTGTTACTACCCATTATAATTTATGTCACTGATCAGATTATTCTATAACCTAAAATAGCATTGGGAAAAACTACTGTGTTTTTTAGACTTCAAATATCAAGTCCCCTACCTTATTTCCAACAAGACATAGTAACTATTAAAAGAGAAAACAACACATTTCTAAGCTTCCATAAAAACATGAATGACTGCAGCAAGTCTCTGTACCTACTTCAGTGACTCTAGAATTTGACATTTAAGTCTGTGTGAGCATAGAACGAAATTCATAGGTGACATGGTCCAACATGTTCTGTTAGTAAATACCTATCAATCCAATAAAAATTAATTGTTTACTTATTAATTATGTTTAGGTAAAACAAAATGTTAACAACGCTAGCATGGACCAATTTCAAGTAACTTGAAAATAAGGAGAAATTAATACTTAGATAGTGAAAATGTTCCCTACCCAAAAAGAATGAGAGGTAGACATTAAACTACGCTTCTTCCCCATATAAGGTTGTAAATAACACATTAATGCTCCACAACACCACTTACCACATTTCAATACCCCTGGCTCTATCATGTGGACATATGTAGACTTTATAAACACATGACCAATATCCTAACTCCAATTCTTTGAGGCTAAGCCTCTCAATGATCAAATTGATGCTTAACCTCATCACCACACCACCAAATTCTTGGCACCATTTATGTGAGAGGTTAAGCCCCTAAGTTATCAAATTGATGCTCGACCTCTAAGTGCATCAATATCCACTCGACTACCATGATCGTCTAACGTAACAACGAATTATTTTACCCTTTGCATAGAATTTCAACCTCACTACCCCACAACTCTTGCACTAATAATCAAGAATAAGCAATAATTAAAAATATATGTCAACAGAGACTTTCTTAATTGTGAGCCCCTACACATTTCAATACAAGAATTACACACATTTGACAAACTACATATAATGAAAAGATGATACTTCTCATTTATTTAACTAAATATGCATTGCTTCAGTGTAACCAAATGCCAAGCTTCTTAAAAGAGCGTTATAATTGCAACAATACTCTCCAGTTGGAGTGAAATGAGAAAACATTACACTGCTATGCTTTCAGCCCAACTCTAATTGGTCAGTTACCTCTCATGAATGCCATGAACGATGTCACTATGTTTTCCCAATGTCTTGAATGTTTCCAATAGTCCAAGCCACTCTTGGATCCTCATTGGCTTGCAAGCCAGTTACAAACTTCAAGAGCCATGTTACCTCCACCGCACTCTGAGTTAGCTATCCCAAATATACATTAACAAAGCAACTAAATAAATTGCAGATATAGTAAATATTTGAAAACCTCAATCAAAACTTTCAATACACGTTATTTTGGATGCCTGCCTGCATAGATGGATAAGTATCTATCATAATTCCTTGTAAATACATTAAATACAATCAACCGACACAGTTATGATATGGTTCATGAATGTTGATCTGTACCCCTATTACAGTAACTAATTTTGAATGACAAATGCAAATCTAGCCTTGTACTTGTAACCCAAGGGAATTCAAAATCTAGATTGTGCTAGAAAAAAATCAGAAATAGAGAACTTGCACACAATCTTATTGGAATGTTGGCATTGCCAGTTTTATTGATTCATCTTCAGTTGTAATCATTTATTAATATCAAATTAAATACAGGAGTCCAGTTTTTCCTCCATAGTTGCATGGAAACAAGCCGACTTCTACTGCTTTGCCTCAGCTACATGAATCCACCACTAAAAGTGAAGCTCGTTTTAGTACAACCTTGTAGAGGTAAAAGCAAGATTGATTCACTTGTACGGTACACCAAAACTTGTGGCAATATAAGCATTGTTGTGTTTTACTTCGACACTAATGGGATAGATAACAATGTTCTCAACTCATATAAACATTGAATTTCTGCATATAATCATTTCCAAAGAAAAACCCACAATGTCCAAAATGCTAGTATCTTTTCAAATAAACCTACCCAAGTTCATGAAAGTACAGTGTCAGTTAAAACCCACAAACCTCCATTTTTGTCATTACCCAAGTTCATGAAAGTACTGTGTCAGTGAAAACCCACAAACCTCATTTTTTTTTGACAAGGATGTTTGTTTCGTTCACAGAAAATACACAAGTTTCAAGACCCTCCATATGCCTCCAGTTAAAGATTCTCAAGGAGGATTGTAAAAAGTGCAATATTAGATCATCTTAACCATCAACATTTACAATTGAATTGGTTATTGCAAGCATCTCATTCTTGTATCAAACAAGACAAACACACATCTCTATGAGTCTCCAAATGTATTCTCGTGATGTTCAAAGAATACAACTTAAGCAGAAAATAATATTTGAGTAAATGTATATACATAGGCAACCCGTTTAAATCTGGTAACCACAAAAGAAGCGAACAAGATATGTCAGCAATCAACCTCAAAGGCAATGAAATCATATTGGAATAGTAATAGTACCAATAGTAAATATCTAGCTCACTGCACTTGTAATCCAACTGAATTCAATACCTAAGACTATGCAAGAAAGAAATTAGTAAGAGACAACTTGCACAAAAGCTTATTATAATGTTTTCACTGCTAGTCTTACGAGCTCATCTCCAACTGTAATCGTCTTTGAGATTAAGTCAAGTACTACATAAGGAAACCAGTTTTTTCCTCTACCTTTTTTGCATGGCAACAAGCTGTCTTCTGTTGAGATGCACTGATATAAGCCCTGAACAGCAATGCAAAAATCAGTCATATATGAGGAAAACTAAACAGAATACAAACTTTAACTTATCCCACTATAAACTTTAACTTATCCCACCATTGTTTGCTTTTTGTCTTATTGTTGAGTAAGAGCGTCCAATTGATTTTTCTAAACAAACTTTCATGTTTTTGTTTTGGAGAAGTTATGAGCACGAATCCAAACATTTTATTAATGGGAAGCCATCTAATATGCTTCAATAATTAGTAAAAAACATAGCAGGTTTTTGTTTATTTAATATTATTAAATAGAGGTTTTGTTTTTATAATTTTGTTTGTTTTTCTTCATGGTGTATATGAAATGAGTTAAACAGGATCTAAATGAGGATTAAGGTTAGAAAAGTACAATTAACTATTAAATAAAGGGAAATGTTTATTAGAGGAATCAATTATGGAAAACCAGAAAGATGATTCGGTATTAATTTTGCATACTCCTATATTAATAGCACAACTTTTAGCCATGCTTCATAACTGTTTAGCTCATGTGAAAAATAATCAACCCCCCAAATGGAAATTAAAACACCAGAGTTTCCTATTGGTTTTCATAGTTAGTTAGTATTATAATTGTAGCAATGCTTTAAAACCTTTCATAATTACTACCATAGTTTTAGCCATGCTTCAAAACCTTTCAGCTAATTTGAAAAGTATTCAACCTTTAAATTTGAAATGAAAAGGTGAGGATTTATCAAAACTACTCAACTATAAGAAAGGAAAGCCTATAAGTTTCCCAATTGAGTGAATGATCCATTTATTGTGTAATATCCCAAACTGATATAATAGGAAAGCAAACCCCAAACTTTGCATGCATGCAGTTGCATGCAAATATGTGCCATAGAAAAATACGGAGATGCTATAAAATAGGAGAAATCAATGCATGTACATACCCATATATAGCTCAAATAAATAAGCTGCTGCTGGGAGCCCAGATGATGTGCTTGCTTTGTCTCTGATCACGGTGACACGGTGTGATGGTGAAACCCTCTGGCTGGATGAATAATCAACCTCCTGGAATAACTGTTGAATGTAACCTGATGATGAACTAGTGCTGAACCTGTATGATCCAACCTAATGATGAAGTAGGGCAGATAGTTTTCACTGCCGAAATACACCAGTTAGTTGAGCACGCGCTCAACCCCAACTCATCTCGTCGAGCTCTCCAATTCGACTCCACAAATCAATTATCACATAAGTGCCTTCTCCATTCACTTTATCTTTCTTTTATAACTTTCAACTACGAAAAACCCTAACCTTTGACCTCATTAGGTCAGTTTAACTTCTAATTTGCAATTGACTTGCATGCATCATTAAATAATGCTCAAATGTCATGCATGCAGGTGGCCTTTAGCTCTAGTGGCCATCTTCAACCCAATGGTGATATAATATTGATGCCCTATATCTTATGTATATGGCATCGGTCTTCAGCTGATTCCCTGACTGTCAGTACCCCCTCGAACCCACAGGAATCACATAGGTTAGTGGGTTGGTCCTCAATGCCTAGGAAAAAGAGGACATTACAGTCCTCCCGCTTAAATTTGCTTGTCCTCAAGCAACTGTAAAGTTGGGTGCTGTAATACCTGTTCTGTCTCCCAAGTGGCCTCCTCTATAGGCATATATTTCCATTGAACCAAGTAGTCTTTGATGATTTTGTTCCTCAGTTTCCACTCTCTCACCACTAGGATGCGCTCTGGAATCAAAATCAATTGCCCCTCATCATCAAGGAGGGGGCATCTCTCAAATCCCCTATCTGGTGGTCGACCTGTTGGACGGTCTTCGAACACTGTTGGATGTTGTGTGGCCTTATTTGGTGGTTTCCTGAAGGTGACAAAACATTATGTTGCTCCCTCAATATCTCCCTGTTGAAGTACTACCTCCATCCTGTTTGATGTCCTTGGCGTGGGAGGGTAGGTGTTCATCCCTCTCAATACTACCTTCTATCCCTCTGCTCCTGTGAACTCCATCTCCATGGTCTGGTAGTTTGTGGAATACTTCCCTAGGGAATACATCCATTGAAATCCTAATACCACCTTCATGTCAGGTACATCCACCACATAGAATGTATTCATCATTGTATAATTCCCAAGTGTTACTGTTAATTGAGGAATCCTCTGACTACACTCCATGGTTTGACTTGCTGCAGCTACTGAAAACCCCTCAAAACTCTCAGTCTGAATGTCTCTCCTTTTAACCCATGCAGCATCAATAAAGTTGTGGGATGCCCCACCATCTATTAGCACTCCCACTCTGTGGCCCTGTATGGTACCTCTGATTCAGAGAGTGTGGAATCTAGGAACCCCTGTCATGGTAGCAATGGTACCTCATGAGGGTGACAACTCCCTAAATGTCTCTGGTGTCTCTCTCTGATCCTGATCCGGATAATCATCATCCTCCACATTGTCCGAATAGGCCTCTATGTAGTAATCCTTTCCCTTCCCTGAACATCTGTGACCTAGTACCCATGGTTCCTGGCAAGTGAAACATAAATTTTTTCTTCTAAGGTCATGTTGAGTATTATTGTCCATCCATTCTTTCTTGGGCCCTTCTTTCTGGACAGGTTTCCTCTCTTCATCTTCAATAGGGTAATTGGTTTTGGGAGGAAGCCTAACCTTGGGTACTACATCTTGTAAATCTCTAGTCCATCTGATGTCATCTAATAGGGTGGTGGGCCTATAAGACTTGACCCATCCCCGTAAGGGTTCAGTGAGAGTCTCAGTGAAAAACATAATCAACCTGCTCTCTGATATATCTGTCACCATGATTGCTATCCTCTGAAACTCTGAAATAAATGCATCTGCACTACCTGTCTGCTTGAGTTGTGCCATCTCTCTAAAGTGTACCTCAGGATCCTTCCGATCAAACCGTTCAATGAGCCTTTGTGTAAAATATGGGTATGATGTGATGGTGTTGTGACCCAGTGTCACTAACCTGTGATATCACCACTCATGTGCTTCTCCGTCCAGATGCAAAGTAGCCAATTTAATGGCATCTATCTCAATCATGGGGTTGAGCTGGAAGTATGTATCCAACTTTTGTACCCAATTCCTGGTTGGGCCACCTCGAGTGCCCTCAAAGGTAGGGATAGTCAGTTTCCCTACGGTGTGCTATAACTCATAGTTCTGGGTAAATGGCCTAATGTAAGCTTTGGGTTTGTTCTTACTTTTAAAGGGGCAGAAGTCAGTGAAGGTCATGGCTGGATGGAAGTCCTCTCCTAAAGCTCTATATTCTCTAAGATAAGCACTCATGGGTTCTTCTGGTTCTGCTTGTGCTAGAGGCACTACAGTTGGACTATCTAAGAATTGAGGCATGGTAGGTCGGAAAGGCTTGTGTATATGGGGATGGATTTGCATGTTGGTATATAAGTACTCCCTACTATTACTGGTGGATACCCTATCACTGTTGGGAAATAAGGGATTGTGTGGGGTGGGCCCATTCTTCTCAGTCATTTGCCTGAAGGTGCCCATCATTTCTTTTTACCCAGAGGTGAGTTCTTTTATGACTGATATGAGACTATTGAGAGATATTTTATCATCATAGGCCATTGTTTCTTTTCCTTTTTCAAACTGAGACTCTCTATTCCCCAAATCTACATCCTCTAACTCCTCTTATCTATCTCTATACCTTTGTCTCCTATGAGTAATGTTGTATGGGTCTCCTGGATTCATTTATAATTTTTGCATGCCCACAACTGGCAAGGAAAATAGCTTTGAAATATGGGGTTGGCAGTTAACAGCAAAAATATGCAGTACAAGAGTACCTGGTTCCAATGCATGAAAGAGAATGTATGGTGCTGTAGATGACTGATATAATGCAAGATAACAATTCACACTTTATCCAACAACCCTTAGTGGAAGGAAAACTGTAGTAGGCTGAGATCACCCTTATTTGGGGTCGATTTCATTTATATCAACAACAGTCCTAACCCCTTGCAACAAGTAGATCCCTAAAAATGACTAATGAGATTGGACAAAGATGAAGTCACTCTTGTGACAGTCACACGGCCAACAGGCTCTTCACGCATTGATAGTGGCTCGGTCATTTCCTAGGAAGCAACAAACAACGACATACTCTTCACACGCTAATAGGGGATCAAGCGTTTTCCAGGTAGCAACAGACATCAGCAGATTCTTCACTCCATGATGGTGGGAGACACCTCTTTTGGGATCCTCCAGGCTCAGGTATCTTCTGTCTACTTCCTTTTCAGCATCCTGATAGTTAGGCGATTGGTTCACCGGTCATTATTCTCCATCTAAGCAGTTTCGCACATGGGCCTCACTCCAACAGCAATAGCCTAAACCTCTACGTCTTCTCTACAATGAACCTTTGTCAACTTCACGATTTGCTGATAGCAGAATCACTGATTTTCTTTACAAGGGCGGTCTCATCCAACAACAAATAAATGACAGTCTCCAAGCTGTCCAGGAAGCTTCACATGTGCATTCCGCATCAATAACCCACGGTCCTCCACACTGGCTGCTGACTGGCTTCTCCACGTCCTCCATGCTGTCGACTGGCCTTCTTATTTATGCAGATTCCTATATTTCATGTGCGGGTCACAACAACAACTAATTGGATTCTTCAGTAGCTTGCACCAGTCCAATGATGTTGAACATAGTCCCTTTGGCAGATTACGGTTGTCATGATCAAGATCGCAACTTCTGCCACCTTCACGTATTATTGGTGGACAAAAGTAGTCAAACACTACTCGTGATTTGATTGGAATGCTCACGTTGGTTACTCTCCACTTATCACTTTGCACAACCTATTTTCTTTGACTGTTGTATTCGATTGCACATGGCCCACCTTCTATCGGGGCCTTTAGTATTCATAAAAATTCATTATCTCACAGGCTGGTAGAACTTTTGGCTTTGATACCACTGTAATATCCAAAACTGATATAATAGGAAATCAAACCCTGAACTTTGCATGCATGCAGTTGCATGCAAATATGTACCATAGAAAAATGCGGAGATGCTATAAAATAGGATGAATCAATGCATGTACATACTCGTATGTAGCTAAAATAAATAAGCTGCTGCTAGGAGCCCGGATGATGTGCTTGCTTTGTCTCTGATCACGGTGACACGATGTGATGGTGAAACCCTCTAGCTGGATGAATAATCAACCTCTCAGAATAACTGTTGAATGTAACCTGATGATGAACTAGTGCTGAACCTATATGATCCAACCTGATGATGAACTAGGGCAGTTAGTTTTCACTGCCGAAATACACCAGTTAGCTGAGCATGTGCTCAACCCCAATTTAGCTCGTCGAGCTCTCCAATTTGACTCCACAAATAAATTATCACATAAGTACCTTCTCCATTCACTTTATATTTCTTTTATAACTTTCAACTACGAAAAACCCTAACCTTTGACCTAATTAGCTCAGTTTAACTTCTAATTTGCAGTTGACTTGCATGCATCATTAAATAATTCTCAAATGTCATGCATGCAGGTGGCCTTTGGCTCTGATGGCCCTCTTCGACCCAATGGTGATATAATATTGATGCCCTAGATCTTCTTTAGATGGCATCAGTCTTCAGCCGATTCCCTGACTGTCAGTACTATTACGGAGAGAAATTCCTATGGCTTGGGGTACCACAATAGACAGCTTTGACTCCAGAAATCAATCTTTCCCAATATGCAATAGAAATAAAATGTCTAACACTAAATTATCAGACCTCGTACCTTATTCCGGACGGTTGAAGTAGATCCCTGTTGAGCTTTCCAATCTTCAGCTTGAATTGATATAATACTTCCTCAACAACAAGTAAACAATACAAGCATACTATATATCATGGTGTTAGATCTATTCTAGCATATATAATCAATAATGTAAAAGAATTTGACATATTCCAATGGATACAATATTCAATCAAATACACATCATTGGACAGGAAAAGATAGTTCTTATTAATATAAATCAGAGATTACAAGATAGATACAACCTCTGACGGCACGTCTGCGAACCGGAGAAACTGAATCCCCCACTTGGGCCTCCACCACCTCAATCCTCCATCTCACGATAGAAATCTCACTAGCAAAAGGAAAGCTTGGGAAGAACAAAAAAGTGCTCCAAAGGGACAAAGGGATGCAGACTCAATTATAAATTCCGGCAACAATGGACTATAGTTTCGTTGCTTTCAATCTCTCTATATGCCTTCAATGTATGAAGGGGTTCCTTATATAGCTTCACAAGGGATAATGAAGGGTCGAATCCGAGCGATCTCAAGGCATATGGAAGGCCAGGAGTCAAATGAGTCAGATCCATGTCAAGGAAAACTCCAAAAGGATTTGGATTATGCACACATCCCGATGTACGTAGTTATATGGGTCAAACCCGCGTATGTACGCGGTTATCGGGTAAAAATCCGCGTATATCATTTTTCATATAGTTTTAGGGATGATCAAGGAAACATCAAAGGATAAAAGATGGTCCATGGGGTCTAAAGAGTCTGCAGCGGGACAGGGGAAGGCCATACAAAGTGTGATTCACCTGGAGTGGTGAAATCCGCTATAATAGATGCCCCCTAATGTGTGAGGCCAGAGGGGTCATACGATGGCCGAAATACATTATAAGTCCATCCCAGAAGTGCAGTGATGAAGGATCCCAAATGGAAGACCAGCCACCCAATCAGCATAGTACAATAATACAACTCTGCATATAACTACAAGTACATATAGCAGTCCCGGATACATAAGAGTACATGGCCATGAATAGGCATAATACATGATATCACATATGTGGTCATCGCCACGTATAATATACATAGATTAGAATCTCCATGATGAAGATATACAAAGGATCATGATCTCCAAAATGGTTGAAGATATACAATAGATCAAGATCTCCATAGTGGATGGAAATATCTGACATATACTGGAATGAAGTCACAAGATCTGAAATCTCATGAACACTAGCATGATGAAGGAGGTATCATATAAGAGATGCCACCAGTCTGGAAGGTATTCTACACAAACCGCTACGAGTACATGTCCTACTATGTGAATAGAGGTGTCGAGGTCGAACATAGTAGTCCATTGTCTGATTATCGGTCATTGATGTATACCGTTAACAGACGTGAGATTACCCACCGATAATGAAAATGGGAATCAAGGTACTAGAGTGAAAACTAACCGTGTGTAAATAGATCTGTTGAGGTCAAACACTTGAGAGAATCCATCGATCAGGGGACATTGATGTATTCCCAAGAAACTGTTGATGGCGAGAGAACCTGCCACTAATGACTGCAAGTCTCAAGGCACTCAAAAGGACTCTAGATTCCAATCCCAGAATAAATGATCCGAAGTCGATGGGATGAAATCCACTGGAAGGAGGGCATTAAGGCATCCCCCATCATACAACACGAGGTACTCAGCAAAGCTGTCTAATGTGGAAGGACTCGATCATAAGGTGCATGAACCAGTAACTATACCGGGAATGGCCGACATGCAAAGTCAAGATAACTGAGGAATGGCCGACACAGGTTTCAACTTCCTTCAAACAAGAGAATAACGGTGTATGGTGACTAAATGAAGGCAGCATAGACTCAATATACAAATTGGGACATCTCTGTGACACAGGAGGCATCAACAGAGGCTCCATAGGGACTGGAAGCTTAACCAGTCAGTGGAGATAAACTCAAATAAACGAGTACAGCTCCGAAGTCAAACTATAACCCAACCAATGGATGTGATATATAGTGCTCTGTTCGAAGGCAACATGACTCGACAGCTGCCAAAGATAACATCTTTCCTTGTCCGGCTTTTTGGTTTTTTGATTTTTTTTGGACTTTTTCAGTTATTTGAAAAGCTTGAAAAAAGAATAAACTAGCTTTATAGTTACAAACTAGGAGGAGACGAGTGTCATCAGAGCAAACAAACTAGTTCCAAGCAGTGGAACATACATATGCTCAATGCAAGGATACATGTGTAGGATATCGACACTCGAGGGAAAATTCCCTCCCGGTAAAAAGGGAAATCAAGCTGCGAAGGATATATAAAATGGCTCTGCATGGCTAGACATGAGACATGCTCGGGCTATATGGATGAAACGCAATGTCAAGGGAGCCGGCATAAAGCTTAATAAGGTAGGAAAAGCTCATGATAATGCATTCACAACTTGACATAGGGGGAGTCGAGAGGGAAATAGGCCAGCATAAGATCAAGAGGAGTATGAGGCTCTTGCGAAATGTCATGGCAATACTATACAACGGACTCCCACACCCTAAAGGAGAAAACGTCGGCATGGGAACCAAATGTAAATAAGGCGCTAACTAGGGTACCCATGTAAGGTGAAGCTCTACCACTCACATCATGCCACTTCTAAAGTAGCAAGAATGTTCCGTGACATAATAGAGTGGGTTCGTACCTAAGGTCATGGTGACATGGTCATAATGTCATGCAAAATGAAAATGGTGGTGAACCTAACCTATATTCCAATGTAGATGTTATACCTGAGATCAGTATGAACGAGTCAATCCAATGGCTGAAACGACACTGAAAATGGTCTTCTACATCACAAATTATGTCAGAAACGGTCCAAAATGGTTAGAAACTGTCAAAACTATAGGAAAGGGGGTAAAAATTTTCAAATATTTGAAAATTTTTCTATAAATAGTAAAAAATATAAATCATTTGAAACTTTTACCCATTGGAGCTCTGATTTTCAACTGCAAATTCCAGGAGATCCAGCCGGCGGAATTCACAACCGTTTCTTCCAGGTAGTTACTCATGCTCTCCTCATGCATTTTAATATAATTTTTGTTGATTTTCATGGTGAAATGAGGTAGTTTAGGCCATCTCTACATTGGCACTGCGGCCCACGCAGATATCAAAGCTTTTTCCACGTATAGGGCTGGCTATACGCGGAAAAGAGGCTAGAAACCGCGTACATACGTGGTTGTTTGCAAAACAGTCGCGTATGACGCCGCGCAAGTGAATTTATAAGAATATAATGGGAAATATGGAAATTTCTCTTGCAGGATGGTGCTAGAATGGAGAGAGCGCGAGCATGGTGAAGTAGAGGAAGCTGTAAGGGCTGACGTGAGGGCTCAACAAGCTCTTCGAGCATGCGGACTCTACACGTTTTGGTGCCTTGGTGGTTTGAGGGCCAAACCAAGACTGCTAGAGATGCTGGTAAACTATTGGGATCCAGAATCAGAGTCCTTCAGGATAGATGGGATGTCTCTCACCATAGAGGTGGAAGACATATACTTTATCACAGGTCTATCTAGACGAGGGGAGGTGGTGAACCTTCGTTCCCGAGGTGGGCCAGGCGGTGGGCTTACTATCGATGAGTACATAGCTGTGTACTACTACCTAGATACTGAGAAGGTGGGAAGTCAAGTCCCCACCAATGCTATACAGGTGCTGGGCCTAAAGGCCATACTACTAATGCTGGGCAGGATAGCAGGCTCAGCCTCACTCCATCAGGCCTCGCGGCCACTGATGTTCTATGCGGTGGAGTGTATGAGACCAACCATATACGACTGGAGTACTACACTACTGAGCAACATGAAACACCAGCTCAGTGAGTGTAAGGTAGGTAGGATACTAAACTTTGGGTTCAGCAGCATACTGAGCATGTTTTTCTTCGAGCGTGTTCCAGGATTGAGCCCTAGAATGGACGTTCCTCTCCACGAGGTTCGAGATCCGGCCCAACGACGTTGGGCAGATGCTATGCATAGACTGGGGGGTGGTAGGGTGGCCAACCCATATCCAGCTGACTTCTTTCCATGGTGGCGACGACAAATTGTTGCCATAGATGACTACCCCTGTGGAGGGATAGATTTCCGGGGAGATCCGGACATGCCATTGCCACCAGGATCGGCATATGGAGAGATAGGTACCGAATCTCGACTCTCACTCTTTTTAAAGTTGTTTGAGTTCTTTAATTTTTTTGTATTTTCTTGATTACGTGGAATCAAAAAGACATGTTTTTGCGTGACAACACATAGTGACATCTACCATTCATGTGTAGATGTGGGACCACGGCGACCAGAGGGCTTCCCACGTCATAGATGGAGGGGAAGAGGGGATGACATCACAGGTGTGGATGCGGAGCGAACGCTCCAGAGCATTCATACCAACTTCGTGTGACTGACTCATAGAGTTTCGATGGCGCAAGTCAAGGACTTGCCTGAGGCCATGCAGCGACAGATGGTGGGCGTGCCATGCACATGGGTGCATTTATTCCGGTGGCTAGCTAGAGCCGTAGTGACGTATCATGATCACAACCCTCCCCCTCCACAGGATTAGACACCTGGGAGTGTATATGTTTTGTACGACCGTGTATTATATGATGGAATCTTTGAAAGCTCCACTTTTGTATATGACACTATGTATTACCACATTTTTTATATATATAAAAGGTTTTATGGTGATCGGTTTATTTATTTACATGTGTAAAAATGTTTGTGATTAATTTATTATGAATGAAACAAATGCCAATCTAACACGTAGTTAGCATATGAGTCAGCAACTTGACTATCATTTCTTGGAATGTGTATATATGTGATACTGTCAAATTTCTGTTCTAACAATCTCACACGTAAGAATCTTCTCAATAACGTCGGATCTCTAACATGGTACAAACCATTGAGCTGTGACACTACTAACTCTGAATCAAGACGTACCTCAAGAGAGAGAACGCCATGTGAAATTGCATCCCGTAGAAGCTCGATAACGGAACTATATTCAGCAACATTGTTGGAAGATGGCCGTAGACATACACCTCCTGAAGACAGTACCTGACCCATAGGAGTATAAATCACCCAAGCAGCAGAGGCTGAGTGCTGAGTGTGACGGCTTGTACCATCCGCGAATCCTATGTAGGTGGAAGATTCCATTGACATTTGCCAAAAGAAACGGAAACTAATCACAAACCCGATCACGATAATAAAAAGACCTAACTATGCAAAGTTGTACAATAATATACAACAAGCAGCCTTGGCTAAAGATCATGCATAGTATTTTTTGAGATAGAGCCCATTTCTAGGCTCCGCCAAAGTTGTGCCTTCGTAATCAACTAACTCATAGGCACCCTTCTCTAAGACACGCTTGACCACGTAAGGACCACGCCACATAGGATTAAATTTCCCTGCCCCCAAGGGTTCTTTCGATTGATCCCACAAAAGGACCAAGTCTCCTTCACTAAACACTCTTGGACGGACAGACTTGTCATATTGGACCTTAACGCGACGTTTATTAACCTCTAGAGCCACCAAAGCATCTCGACGCTGCTCATCAAGTTGCTCAAGGTGGACCAAACGCTCCTCCAAAGGTGAAGTGTCTGGTAAGAGTTCCACAGCTAGCTTCAACAAAGGAATCTCGCATTCAACCGGAAATATTGACTCCACTCCATGCACAAGCTGATATGGAGAAAAACCAGTGGCAGTCTTAACCACGGTTCGATATGCCCACAAAGCAGGGTATAACATAATATGCCAATTCGTCTTGCTCTGTGCAATGGTTCGTTGGAGAATGGACTTAAGTGATTTATTCACTGCTTCAACCTGTCCATTCGCTTGGGGGTAGTAAGAAGAGGAGTGCTCTTGCTTATACCCTAACTTGGATGCCAACTCTTCCATCATACGGTTCTGAAAGTGCCAGCCATGGTCAGTGACAAGCTCTTTCGGAATCCCGAACCGAGTAGTGATTTGGTTGAATACGAAGTGAGCGGCTGTCTCACTATCAGATTTTACTGTAGGCATTGCCTCAGCCCATTTCGTGAAATAACCCACAGCCACTATAATATGATGGTGCCCCCCAGCCGAAGCCGGGTTGCAATCCATAAAATCGAGCCCCCATTTGGTGAAGGGACCGACGGTGATAATGGGATGTAACGGGGTAGGCTTCGAGCGCATATTCTGTGCGAACACCTGGAAAAGGTGGCACCTCTTGACCGCATCAACACAATCTTTAAAGATCGACAACCAGAAATAACCCGCTCTCAAAATATTTTGAGCTGTAGAAAGCCCAGATAAATGACCACCACATGCCCCTCTATGGCAATCATTCAGCACAACCTCAGCCTCCTCATGAGTTAAACAACGTCGTAAAATGGAATCTACCCCACGGCGGTACAAAGTATTGTCCACTATAAGGTAGTTCTTAGAGACGTGACGTAATCGTCGTCGTTCATCTCGCGAGAGGTGAGTAGGGGTCCTCTGTGTTTGCAAATATACTATGATATCTCCATACCATGGGTCAGACGTTGAGATTAAGAAGATGTGTTCATCGACAAACGTATCTTCACAAACCAAATCCTCGGCCTCGCTCGAGAAATCCGATATAAGCTCTGCAAAAATTAACGACTTCTTCGACTTTGCCGAAACAAATTCGAGATCGAACTCTTGCAGAATGACAATCCATTTATTATACTTTCCCCCAATCATCCTTCGTGTGAGGACGAACTGAAACGGATTGACATGGGCCACAACCGAGGTCTGGCGAAGGAGAATATAATGTCTCAAACGCTGAACCGCATGTATGGTTGCTAAAGCAAGCTTCTCGACATGAGAATAATGAATCTCTGCGTCAATAAGGTTTCAGCTCAAATAATATATGACATGCTCCTGGAGCTCCTCATCCTCCCTAACCAATACCATACCAATCGTCTCTAAATACGCGGCCACATATAATAGGAAATCACGGCTATAATCCAGAGGTCTAATCACCGGGGCCAATGCTAGGGCTCGCTTAAGTGCATCGAAGGACTCCTGGGCTCGCTCATCCCATTCAAAGGGAGTATCCTTCTTCAAGAGACGCATGAAGCCTCTAGTCAAATTGGAAAAGTTGACCACAAATCTTCGTAAGAAGTTTTCCATACCTTGCAAACACTAAAGATGACGAATGTTCTTCGGGGGAGACAACTGAAGTATTGCCTCAACCTTTAAGGGATCGACTCTTATGCCCTCCTTTGAAACGATGAATCCTAGTAAACGACCTGACTTCACGCAAAATATGCACTTATGAGGATTTAATCGAATCAAATAGTGCCAGCATCTTTCGAAGACCAATCTCAAGTGATAGGAATGATGCATTCTCATACGAGAATGAGCAGCGAGGTCATCCAAAAATACTTCAATAATAGACTTGAGATTGTGGAAAATCAAGGTCATCGCCTGCTGAAATGTAGCTCTGGCGTTTTTAAGGCCGAAAGGCATCTTCCGATATGCAAACGTTCCCCAAGGACAAATAAATGCATTCTTGTGTTGGTCCTCAGGTTTAATCTAGATCTGATTATACCCAGAAAAGCCATCCATAAAGGAGAACACCTCGCTACCCGCACACTCATCCAAAATCTGATCTATAAACGGTGTGGGGAAGTTATCCTTAGGACAGGCACGATTTAAATCGCGGAAATCAATGCATATTCGGATCACTCCCTGCTTCTTATCCACCGGAACAGGGTTTGAAACCCACTCCGTCAAGGGAACGGGATAGATGAAACCAGCTTTCAAAAGCTTCTTTATCTCTGCCTTAATGGCGGGTGCTTTCCTAGGATTCACGGCATGTAAACGTTGTCAAACAGGCTTAGCGTTGGGGTAAGTCTTAATCTCATGTTCGACAATCCGAGGGTCAATACCTGGCATCTCATCATAAGACCAAGCAAAAATATCACGGAATTCCTTGAATAGCTCGGTATATTCGAGAATCTCAGCATGGGAACATTCTTCCCCAATATAGACATT
This sequence comes from Pseudotsuga menziesii, assembly GCA_001517045.1. NCBI lineage: Eukaryota > Viridiplantae > Streptophyta > Pinopsida > Pinales > Pinaceae > Pseudotsuga > Pseudotsuga menziesii. The sequence goes on from LPNX010077235.1 coordinate 361,324, forward strand.
CTCAATGGTGCCAAGATTTCGAGAGATGTTGATAGAAATCATGGAAGATATGTTCGCCATGTTCCCATCAGCCATCTGACCAGGAGAGATTAATGGAATCATGGGACTACCAGCTCTCTGACTAAGAATCTTCCTATAATCCTCATGCTCCAAACGATCAAGCGGTGGAAGGAAATATGATCTATGATGAAGTTCCTCCCATGGCGGCTCAACGCCCGACATAGCCTCGATGATCGCTTCATCTGAAGGGAAAACTGTATCCAGGAAGTCGTGGGCATGAGAAGACTGTACTGCCCATGTCAGCAATACATAGGAGTCTTCCTCTTCCATTCACGAAGAGGAAGAACAAGGCTATGCAACATTCTCAACATTGGCTTGATAAGCTATCATGGTTGCAGGAAGCGGCACATTGGTCTCGACAGGCTCACTTGAAATACTCAGTGTAGGAAGAATCCAAGGATCTTCCATATGAGTTGTGCGAAAAGACACTGAGGTCATAGAAGTCGAAGCCTTATTGGAACAAGATCCTATCATGAGGACCGCTGCAGGAAAACTAAAGCTTCCCATGAGGGATGGATACATGCCTACACCCACACTTCCAGTTGTCGGCTGAGAGTGTTCAACGACCTGGACCGAAGCTCCCGAAGATGCAGTAACAGGGGAATTCTTGAATTTCATTTGATTAATCATTACAATCTTCCCATTATGTGGAAAGCATACAACGTGGAACAAGGAAGAAGCAATGGCTTGCATACTATACATCCAGTTCCGACCCAGCAAGAGATTGTAGTCGAGGGGCGCATCAACCACCTCAACCTCTATTGCAACGGTTTTCCCCCCCAAACAGACTTTAAGGGACGAAATGATGTCGTGTGGCCTAAAAGATCTCCCATCAAAAGCAGTTAACATAGTCGCTGATTTTGACAACTTAGGAGAACCAAGACCCTTCCAACAGGACAAAGACATCACAGATGCAGCAGCGCCCTCGTCAATCACAGTGCGCTTGACGATCATATTAAGACATTCTACGTGTACCAAAAGCAACACATAGTAGGGCAAGTGAGGCTGATGACCTGCGGTTTCAAATTTGATCACTGAGGAAGAATCATCACCGTTCACACCAAGAGCAGAAAGCAAAGCCTTCCTTTGCGAAGGACAACTCTGAAGCACTTCAAATGCAGACATCGCACAAGGAGTATGGCCCAAATCCTCAACAACTGAATAATTCTGGGCAGCTCGAGAATTTGGATTATGCCCCGAGCGCTTAAGTACCCCCTTAGGAATGCGAGGTGCAACCTCAGGTTTATCCGCAGGTTTCTCAATGCGCAAAGGGGTTCCTGGTGGATCAGGTTCTTTGCCTGGGTTGGGTTGTGACGATCCATAATCTTTCACACGAGTCACAACCTTGGCAGCACGGACCATGTTAATGCACCCACGAGCACTAGTCTCTGGTGGATCATTCTCATTAGATTGCTCCTGGGACTTTGAGTTCATATTATGGTTATGCGGTAAAGGGTTCGTTAGCACAGCTGGGCCTTTTGCTAAGAGTCTCGAAGCTTCATCAATTCGAGGGCACAAGTAAGTGAGGTGATCATCCTTACATAGCTTGCAAGGGAACTTAACCTTACATTTCGCTTGCTTGACCCCACCAGCATTCTAACCATTCTTGTCATTATTGGAAACATTCTCATTCCTATTCCCACCCTTTCGATTATTATTCTTACCCTTTTTTCTATTCTGTTCGGGTTGCTGGTTACCCTTTTGGTCCGACGATTGCACAAAAAGTACATTCGCCATTTGGGTGAGTTGAGACGAAGTCGTAGCTTGTCCCGAAGCAGACTGGTTGAGCGACAATTAACTAACTTGTTTTGCAACCGAATCTGCAGGTTTTGCACTTGCACAACCCACAATGCCATCAGCATGTGGTCCAGGTTTGACCTTGGGATCGAAACTAGAACGAGGAGCGTTGGGAATAATCTCATACAAAAAACTGGACTGAGCATAAATCAAGTCCAGTTCCTGCACCCTAAAGATTGCTTGTTGCTCATTATGCACTCCGGATGTAGAAACATCCTTCGCGATATACGACAATAAATACTTGAGGAACCACTCGAGAAGGAATTCCAGCGATATAAAAGCTTTAATTAATCTCTTCCATCTACGCCACTCCTGAATATGATCAGAAATATGGGTGGCTTTATCTTGCCGAAATGTCAACAAGAGTTTAGTACCAACGTCATAGCGCACTGGTAGCTGGAAGTGATTAAGAAAAGTCATCACAAGATCGTCGAACAAGGTAAAAGCTCCCTTTGGTAACTCTATATACCATTTCGCAGCAGGCCCTGTGAGGGTGCGTTGAAATAGTCGCAAGTGGACTGAGTCCTAATGTAATGAATTCAAAGAGCACCAAAGGTGAAACGTGGTAACGCGTTCGCTCGGATCCTCTCCCGGTTTGCCTTCGAACTTAGGTATGTCCGAAGGAAGCTTGGTAGGGACAGCCGACCAAGCCGGGTCATGAACCACGGGATCGTTCATAAGTCTCGATAAGTCAGGAAGGTTAAGTGTCGCGAGGAAAGGGAGCCTAGGATGATGAGGTCGATGGACCGCTCCCTGGTTCACATAGGTATGAGCACCACCATGGCCTTGGCCATAGTGTCCTCCTCCTGTATGACCCGTATAAGGTGACGTGGAAGTACCATAGTAAGGTGGACCTTGACTAGTAGGAGCTACAAAGCCATAATTAGGAGAGTAAGCAGGTTGTTGATACCCGCCTCCGTAAGGTGAAGAAACCTATCCATACTGCGTCCCGTAATAAGGTCCATTGGTAATCGCATGCGATGTCCCATGGGACACTCCGTAGGTAGGAAGATAAGCTTCGGAAGGGGGAACATACACACCAGAAGTAGGTATATATGCCATGGATGTAACAAGCTGACCACTTTAAGCGTGAATATAGCCTCTCGAAGCAGCGGGTGGTATATGAACTTGAGACACAATCGGCCTAGTAACTGCAGTATGGACCTGACTCGTAGCCACATATCGGCTCGAAGGACCACGTGGATAAGGTGGAGGATGTACATTTGAAGAACTTGGAACCGAGGACGAAGGAATCTGAGTAATAAGATATGTACTACCGCCTATCGTCACCTATCTTGGACCTGGTATCCTAATTGGATCACTAACCCTAGACCTAGGAGGGGGATGAGATGTAGCTTCCACCACTGGGACGGAAGGTGCAATGTGACTAGTACTCCCAAACCTCTTCGCAAGGTAAGGAATGGGATTGCCCCCAGGCATAGTGCTAGGCTCAAAGTCGGATTCGACATGAAATGTCAAATCGTGCATAGGAAAACCAGTCGTAGCATAACTACCGTAGCTAGTGCTGGCAGGTTCAAAGTGAGTCTCGGCATCTTCTGGCATTCCGTACCAGTAATGTGTCAACGGGGAATCAGCCCTAGGGTGAGTAGGTCTATCATGCAAAGATCCTATCTGGGAAATCACAGGACTGAACTCATCTAGGTCAGGTGAAGGATCGTATGTAGGAGTAAATTCCCCATCGTCAACACGAAGGAGAGGAGGTGGCTCAGGAATAGTCTCTGAATGATCCTCCATGGTGTGTGAATCAGTGTGTGACATAGTCCGCCTAGACTGTCTAGGTCTCTCTCCCAAAGGAGGAGGAGAAGTGGAAGGCGGAAGTTCTGCTAACCGACGAGAACGACGCGGAACCGCACTCGAATCCACAATGACTTAATACAAAAATAGCCAAGACTCTCTATTTACGTAAACCCTAGGCCAACTAGCGTGCACAAAGCAACCACTAATAAAATCTAAAGTCAAATGCAAGCAAACAAGGGCTGGATAAGTGAGCTCCTGAATGAAGCAGGTATGTCTTGCCTAGGAGAGACCTGAGACTCCCATACACAACAAGTGGAGGTACATAACCAATTATTGTGGCCCTCAGCTTCAACGCGTAAAGCGACTGTGCTTTCTGAGCCCAACCTGGCCGGGACACCTGTAGAATAACCTCTACAAGTACCCCCTCGATATCCTAGGTAAGGTCACTAAGGTCACCTCAATATAATCAAAGCTTAGGTGGACAGTCGTAGGCAGGATTGACCGTATGGGCAAGGTAGCAAAGCCTGAAAATCTCGAAAGAGCCCCCAGATACAAATACAATCCTGGAAATATCTCTAGTGCTACTCAGTCATGACTAGGGGTCATCCCAATCAATAACCGCTCACACTGCCTCGTGCTTAACTCCCGTTTGAGAGGAGGATCTTGAGAACGATGATTATACCAAGGATTTCACACACTCCCTGGACAGACGCCTAGATGTTGTTGTTTAGTTATCTTGGAGAATTGACTTACAATAAACTATTCCAAGATCCTAAAACCTAAGCTTGTTGGTGCACCCTAGAAAAGAAAAGAGTGTAATTCATTTTAATTAGCGTTGATTTTAGTTGGCTTTATTACTCAAAGATAGGATATGGTCGTGCAACTAGTGGTGTTATGACGCAACATGAAGTAAAATGCACACCGTAACAATCAATGCAAATGCATTGTGTCCATCTAAATAGGGTATGCTACTACGTGAAATGCACAATTCTTCTTCAAATGATGAATGCAAATTTTTCCTATATGAAGTCCTAACTAGTACTCCAAAGCAAATCTAGATCTAGTGCAAGTACAATGCAAAGTGCAAAATGCAATGCATTATGATAAGCAAATGTTTTTGGATTTTTTGAAAATATAAGAGATGCAAAAAGAAAAAGAATGATTCTACCACCCCAAGACTCTACAAGCACACATAGACAACATCCAAGCAAAGCACTAAGGTAAAAGAACTCTAATGCACTAATCTCAAACAAAAAATCGGAAATGCCATGACAAAAACTTTCCTTAAAAAAAAAAAAATTTAGGCTAAAAAAACGTTTCTGGTCAGAAACCGAGGTCAAAACAGACTCAGGCAGTGCCAAAGGAGACTCAGCAGCTAACAGCATTCACCCAACAACCAATAAATCCACAAAAAGGGAAAAATCCAGGGTATACGCGAATGTTCGCAGTAAACCCGCGTGTATACGCAGAAATCATAGAGGAAACCGCATGTATACGCGACTGTAAATCAAAAACCCGCGTATAGGAAGAAAATGTGCATAAAACAAGGCAAACAGACAGGCTGAGACAAACTTCACTCCAATCAGACTCTACCAGGCATACATGCACCCAGACCCGACACAGAAACAAGAGAGAAAGAGCAATTCAAATACATTGAATGTCGAGAAAATCACCCCCAAAGGACAACTACTAGGAACTCCCCAGCGGAGTCGCCAATTCTGTTACGGAGAGAAATTCCTATGGCTTGGGGTACCACAACAGACAGCTTTGACTCCAGAAATCAATCTTTCCCAATATGCAATAGAAATAAAATGTCTAACACTAAAGGATCAGACCTCGTACCTTATTCCGGATGGTTGAAGTACATCCCTGTTGAGCTTTCCAATCTTCAGCTTGAATTGATATAATACTTCCTCAACAAAAGTAAACAATACAAGCATACTATATATCATGGTGTTAGATCTATTCTAGCATATATAATCAATAATGTAAAAGCATTTGACATATTCCAATGGATACAATATTCAATCAAATACACATCATTGGACAGGAAAAGATAGTTCTTATTAATATAAATCAGAGATTACAAGATAGATACAACCTCTAATGACACATCTGCGAACCGGAGAAACTAAATCCCCCACTTGGGCCTCCACCACCGCAATCCTCCATCTCACGATAGCAAGCTCACTAGCAAAAGGAAATCTTGGGAAGAACACAAAAGTGCTCCAAAGGGACAAAGGGATGCAGACTCAAGTATAAATTCCGGCAACAATGGACTATAGTTTCTTTTCTTTCAATCTCTCTATATGCCTTCAATGTACCAAGGGGTTCCTTATATAGCTTCACAAGGGATAATGAAGGGTCGAATCCGAGCGATCTCAAGGCATATGGAAGGCCAAGAGTTGAATGAGTCGGATCCATGTCAAGGAAAACTCCAAAAGGATTTGGATTATGCACACATCCCGATGTACGCGGTTATATGGGTCAAACCCGCGTATGTACGCGGTTATCGGGTAAAAAGCCGTGTATATCATTTTTCATATAGTTTTAGGGATGATCAAGGAAACATCAAAGGATAAAATATGGTCCATGGGGTCTAAAGAGTCTGCAGCGGGACAGGGGAAGGCCATACAAAGTGTGATTCACCTGGAGTGGTGAAATCCGCTATAACAAGTACTCGCTCGAACCCACAGGAATCACATAGGTTAGCGGGTTGGTCCTCAATACCTAGGCAAAAGAGGACATTACATATTGAGACTAGTTAAATCAAGCCCATTGTCTATTGTGGAAAATTTAGAATGAAATATCTAGAATCCATTATTGCATTTCCAAAGTGGGTCCATCAATTGAGTAGATATTGGAATGTGAAAATAGTTTGTTGCAGCTATTGAAGATGTAATTGAGCTGTGTGATGAATTGTTATGGCAATGGAGTAGATTTTGGAATGTAAAAACAGTGCGATGTTGCCATTGAAGATATAATTGAGCATTGTGAGGAATTGTGTGGACACACTGGATTTGTTTAAATGTTGCTTCAACACTAGAGCCCTTCAGAAATTTAGAATGATATGATGGAAGGAACTTTGATTAATTATTTGCTTGTTGACTGTATATTTTGTTTGGCAAGGCATTGAAGGCTACAGTTTTCATAAAATACGAGACGAAGGGTTGTCTACAAATGTAATGACATTGAAAAAAGAAAAAAGCATAACCGGTTGAACTTTGAGAGGGACAATAGAAGAACTTATTAGAATAGCTTGGTAAGATGAAGGCATACGTATATTCAAGGATAGGTGTGTCATCACCCAAGTTTGGAACTTTATATGTCACTGTACAAAGTGGAAAAGTTCTTTCTTGAGAAGGCCAAAACACTAGTTGTCACTTCATAACCACTTGGAACAGGTGGCTTTCTCTACACTTTCCAATGCAATAACAAGAAGCAGATGTCAATTGCTATTCGAAGCTGCTCAATACTTGTCAATGCAATAACAACGGAGAGTTGTCGGTTCCCGAGTGGGGTAAAAGACAACTAAAGCTCTTCGCTTTTTCGGTTAATTTTTTATAATAAAAAAAACTCGGCTAAATTGTTCTTGAAAATTTCTATTTCAGCAATCATAATTGCCTCCCCTAGACTAAATGCACTATTTTAAAACTACCCAGATCGTCTAAATTGTAATTTAAGCACTATGCAATTTGAGCAAAAATTGGTCTGTCGGAATTCCGGGGGGGTTGGGGGTGTTTTGGTTAGCGCTTATACTGCTCTGTGGGTTCCGGGTCACAACTGAGAATTTATGCCACTATGAATATAGTGAATCATGTCGGGGCCGTCTCATCCCATAGCATGCTTTCCTCCAGTTGTTGGAATGAGGGGATGTAAAAAGTTAGAATTCCCATGGATCCATAGGTGCGATCGAGTTTTCGACGATGGGAAATACCCTTAAAGGCCATGTTCTGTTCCTCCGTGCACAGGCCCGGGCGTGGGCCTGGATCATGGTAGGACTATGCTCATGCTTGGAGTTTCTATCGTATTTTTGTGAGGTTTACGGGTGGAAAGCTTTGCTATCAGATTAACTTACTCCACTCCAATCCTGTGAGAAAAAAGTACTAGCTTGGTGGGTGGTCCTCAAAGGTTGGCTAAGTAGAAAACCGTATTAAATGGATGGGTGGTCCTCATTGGTTGGTTAAGTACCTTGGAAGGAAAGAAGAGAAACCAGAATGACTCAAAGGATTGTGAAACTTGGCAGCCTAATTGCCCCCAAAATAGCAGACAGATTGTGAAACTTGGCAGCCTGAGTGCTCCCAAAATAGCAGACAGATTGTGAAACTTGGCAGCCTGAGTGCTCCCAAAATAGCAGACAGATTATTGGTTATGTCTTCCCGAGGTGCCCAAAGTCTCATTGCCAAGTATGGTGGATGGAGATGGCCGATTACTTGAACTGTATGGTTTAATGTACATTGTGAATTTTTACAAGGCCACTTGGGCCTGCTGCTTCTCCTAAACAATGGGTCGTAATTCCGAGTTTGAGTCCAGTAGTTTATAGAGTGGAGTCTGCAGTAATTTTGAGCTTGGGTCCAGTAGTCTATACAGTGGAAAGGAATTGGATTGGTGGAAATGTGTACTTGATTCCCAAGTCATGGGATTGGCATAATGCATGTGAATTCCAAAGAGATTGAAGGATTTTCAGTGTGAGAGATGGATGGACGTTTTTTTTTCATTTTCCTCTGCTTCGAGACTGAAATATTGAAACTGAAATTGTCAAAATTGTGAAGAGGCGTGTTCATATTGAGTTGCAGCAAGAGAACTTTGCAGTTAATCAGGAAATGGGCAAATTTAAAAAGCATTTTGTTTGAAATGCACATTGTGTGAGACTGAGATTGAAAGTGGGGTGAAATTCGGTAAAATCGGGAATAGACATGTTCATATTGATTTGTTGCAAGAAGAGAATTTTACAGCTATTCCAGAAAGGGGTGAATTTAAAAAGCATTTGGTTTGAAATGCATATTGTGCATTGTATTTTAAAGCTGTGAGCGATTGGTTGATGTAGTTTCTTTGAGCTTCGCCTCCACCTCCACCTCCATGTCCATCTCTTCTCTCCTCTTTGGGATTTAACGAAACAAAAATATAAAATATGGCAAGTTATAAGTGGTTCAAAAAAAGATGAGACGAGTGCAACAAAGATGGAGACAAACGATGGCATAGAAATGTAATGGTTATATCCCACACGCACCAGGCGTATGGAATCTAAATGATTGATAATGGTGAACGTGAAGAGAGTTGTAGTATGTGGGCATGCCCTACTCCAAGTAGACAGTTGGTGCATGGACCCCTGCCAAAGGGCGGGGTTTGGAAGCTTCCTCCAATTAAGAGTCATGCACCCTAGAGAGGAGGAGACCGCGTGAGGCTGGCCTGACAGAGCAACGACAACCTCCTACTCCCTGCAGTGGAAGGATAATGTGCCCGCTTCTTTTGTACTTACGAACCTCGCTGCGGTAAAATTGTACTTCCTAACCTCGCCGAGGTAAAATAATTACTAATTAATGTGCTCGTTCCTCCCAATCTCATGGTGGTAAAATAATTACTAATTCCATTTGGGCTCATTATTTTTCCACCTGACAAAATAACCAATATCTCTATATCTCGGGCCAAACACTAATCCCTTCATCTTACTCTTCTTCCACCCGACCCACCTTTCTACCATGGTTGCTCGACTTCCCTTGTTGGCAGAGGGTGACTTCACAAAATCTCTCGCAGTGATTACTACTTTCGATTGAAAATTATTCCCTGCCAAACTCTCTGTCTCTTGAAGCTTCGTTCTACGGTTCCTCAGGTTCCAACAGTGTTTAGAAATGTTGCCCATAGCAATCCTTCACCTAGGACACCATGAAATGGGGGACAGGGATGATTTTAAGGAACCATACTTATTTAAAAGTGTATAAATGTTGGCGAATATTACCAATTCTTAAAATTCCAACTATAAAATCATTGGCGATATTTTTCCAAAACTATTTTAATTTCCAAGGATTTTATATCGTTTATATAATAATTTGGTGATTTTTAGGGTGAAAAATTTTTACCCCATCAAAATTGGGCGAAATAGGGCTTTAAAAAATGCAAAATGGCGAATCTTTTTTGAGAGAAAAACATCGAAAAATAGCCCACTAGGCTAAAATTCGCCCCTAAAATTATCCCTAATGGGGGACTTTCTATGACGTCAAAATCATCCAAGACTCGCATATGCATGCACTCACAGAGTCTTGTGCCAATTCCAATCACCTTACAACTCGTCGCACACCTCTTGCCTCCGATAGGGGTTCTTGGGATTCCTTCCTGCTGTTGAATCACACATGATTCCCAATAATTTCACCTCTGAGAGGAAGCGTAACCACCCACATGATTGCTAGGCTCCTCAGAGCAAGACCCAGTGGAACAAAGGCTCAAAGGAACTTGGAATTTTGGAAACTAACTTATTCCCTAGAACCTAGGTGATAAATTCCAAGCAAGCATAACCTTCCCCACTCAACAACCTTAACAGTATCATCGAAACATGACCGATGAGTTGAAGCTCCGCACTCTTGTTTCACTTTAAAAAACAACATGGATGCATAGTGCAGTCCAATCTTATTGCTATATTCATGTTTCGTTGTGCAACGAACGCTTGTCATTGAACTTAGAAACCTGTCGAGTCGAGAAAAAAGTGGTTGCATTCATTCAAGCGACCGGATTTCCAGTGAGCGAATCAACAGTGTGTGTTGAATGTGAAGTTTTCTTGTATTTGAGCAGTTCCACCTTTACCTAATGGTCTTCGAGTGCACTTGAGTTTGTAAGGGAAAACAAGGCATTGCATTCTATTTTACAATATTTGGAAAATCCGTTTCCTTGTTTCCCGCGCATGTTTATACCGACGAGGTTTACAGAATCCCAGAGGTTCTTGCGGTGTCTAAGCTCCTTGGACAAATGGCGTGCAATTATCAAACTAGCCCCGACACACTTATCTAGTTTGACTTTAACGATATTCATGAGTGTGCTCGAAAGAAACATTGCTCTCAATCTCTCCCTTTAAGACGCACCTTTTCCTCGAGTTACCAAATTCAATTCTTGACAACCATAGTCACCCCCATTCTCAATATCCGATCACCTTGCATTTCTCCCACGCTGTATCAGAATTTCCTGTTGCCTTTTATCTAGAATACGTGTATCGTGAAAGACTACAAGAAACCAAAGATCCGTGTCATTTACCAACCCCATAGAGAAAGGTTGTGCAATCATGGAACTATGCCAAAATAAGCCAATTTCACTGGACAACGCTTGCGGATGAAATCATAAGCGGCAATGCCCTCAAATGGCTTGTCTGACGAGAGTTTTATCTTCTCCCATATCTTTCTTCTTAGTGACCAATGCTATCATGCCCAAAAATGCACCGCCTAGGTTCTCTCTACGGAGATACAACTAGCCTCTCCAGATGGAGAGATTACCATCGATTCGCATTTGCCATTTTTTATGCAACTAGGGATCCACGTTTATCCCAAACGATGTGACAATTTTCACTACCCTTTTCTTCTGAACAACGAGCGAACGGGGTTTCATGCCATATCGCAGCTATCGACACTGAAGGAAAAGGGCATACTGCCGCAGAACTAAGCCAAATTGAACCGATTTAAATTTGACACGCTTATAGATGAAATTGCAAGAGGTGTTGCTCCCAAAGTGTCTGTGGATTGAAGCTTCTCACTTCTGCAATAAGTCTGTCCTTACCCAACCCTCCTACACCCACAATCTTGTTATGGGCATCCACTACACTGAGATGCGACGACGTGATTTCCAATCAAGCTATTGCCTTCAGTGCATGGCACCAAGTTTTATGAGTTCATTAGCTAGGAAGATAGAGCATAGATATACGACAAAATGCACATGAAACAAACCAGTGGGCATAAATTGACCAGCGATAGGAAACATGAACTCAAAGAACATGCTTGGGGAGGAAAACTGAGACATTTCATCGCAACCATTCTCCCTACAATGGGTATAGCGAATAGAGAAACCCCGAAGGGAAATCCCATTAAGTGCAGTGCGTCCGCCTTTCATTTACACACCTTACAACCCTTATCTAATAACCCACACAAATAGGTCACCCATTCCGGTGCATCAAAAAAAGGTTTTCAGTTTCAAGCATAAGAAACTCTTCACACTCCAACATTATTATGAGCTCATTAACTATCAACTATTAACTCAAATATTAACTATTATCTCATTATTATGAGCATTTTACTTCACAGATCCGATTTATCTGCCAAGTCAGCTCGGTCTAGGGTTGACTTGGTCAACTCGGCCGAGTCCGAGTTCGAGTCAACCGAGTTTTAAAACACTGATTTCAACATAGTTTAACTGTTTAACATTAATTTTGAAACATCATGTTAATCTTTGGTATTATGGCACCTCCTAGAAAAATAAAAGTAAAACTGGAAAAATCAGGGTCACAATGCTTGGAATGGTTTATGAAACTTTATTAGAAAAATCCTTGTAAATAATTTGCAAGTCTCCTCGAAACAATATGCAGTTTCAAAAAATATCACTTCAAAGAGGTCACATGGTGAAGATATAAGAAGATCTTAGCAAATTATTAATTAAAGAATGGTTCAAATAGAAGAAGATCCCTAGATTCGGGCTAAAGGTAACTATAAGTTATCTGAGTCTTTATTGTTAAAGTTGAATGAAGTTGGTATTTTTCCTCTATGGGAGGCTGCATCTCAGGAGCAAAGGAATGCTTGGTCACAGAGTTGGTTGTCTATGGGAACCTTAAATATTCAAGGGATTTTGGCGAGTGGTCTAGATGGATTTGGAGTGGTGGGTCTAAACTTATCAAGATCAAAATTGTCCGGTATCATATCCCCTGCATTGGCTAACATTCAATATCTCTGAGTTTTAGACCTGTCATCTATTAATATGACAGGCCCTATACCTCCTCAACTGGGTAACAATCTTCACAACCTTGAAATCCTCTCTCTTTTTGAGAATTGTCTCAATGGTACAATTCCTCCTTCACTTGGAAATCTCTCCAATTTATCAGAGCTAATGTTATATTTCAATGACCTTTATGGAACCATCCCTCTAGAAATTGGGCTTTTGAAGAAGTTGAAAGTTCTCATAGTAGGGGCTAAAAGCTTGACAGGTCACATTCCAGAGGATATTTCTAAATGCACAGAGCTTAGAGTAATTGAGTTTGCTTCTTCTCTAAATGGGCACGTACCCGGAACATTTGGCCAGCTTCAACAGTTGAAAAGTCTAAATTTACAAGACACTATTTTGAGTGGCTCAATACCCGTTGAGTTAGGAAATTGCAAGAGCCTTGAAAGATTTTCTGCTGCGAGAAATGGTCTCCAAGGTAAAATTCCCTTAGCACTGGGTATATTGAGAATGTTGCAGCATTTGAACTTAGCCAACAATAGCCTCTCCGGACATATTCCTCCAGATCTCAGGGGACTTAAAATCGTGAATCACTTGTATCTACATGGAAATCACTCGGATGATGCTCGATTCCTAGAGAATTGAGTGAGATTTGGTAGTTGTAGATCCTAGATTTGTCAACAAATAACCTCTCTGAAACCATTCCTGGGGCATTTAACAGACTTGAAAATCTTCAATACTTGGTTTTGTTTGAAATTTCTCTAGTGGGTCCTATTCCAGACAATCTCTGTGCTAAAAGCAAGACATTGCAACATCTTTTTCTGGGTGAAAATAATATTTTAGGTACCATTCCTAAAGCTTTAATGCATTGCTCAAACCTACAACAATTAGATATTTCCAATTATGCCTTACATGGTTCAATTCCTGCCAATTTGGACAATCTTGGGAGTCTATCTGACCTTTACTTGCATAATAATAGTTTAACATGAACCATCCCTCCTGAACTGGGGAACCTCAACATCCTCGAAACTCTTTCTCTGTATCACAATCTACTCATTGGTGCAATTCCTCTTGAACTTGGAAATTTGAAAGTTCAAAATAATAGCAATTTCCAAGTTTCCATAGAACTAAAGAAGTGTGTCATAAATGAGTAAGTCACTTGATGATGTGGGAAAATGAGACCTACTTGAACCCTGGCCGTATTTGTCCCTTGTTGAGGTTGCCATACTGATCTATTGTAGCATAGCCTATGTTGAGTTTTAATGCAGCCTTGCACTTCATAAGCCCATTATAGATTCATCAACATCGCACTTATATATTTAAGTTAGCCAATTTTTTTTTTTGCATCAAATTTTCTCTTTCATGAATTTAGGTTATCATTTATTACAAGGATGCACAAGGATAATTCTACTTTATAGAAATCCTCTAGTACATAACTATAACAAACTTTCACCCCTTCAAGATATGCATTCCCCAAAGAGATGAAATTCCCTTGCAAGATTGTTAGGCATTACCTAGTTGTTGGTTGTTCTTGGTTTCTTCTTATTTTCTGAATCCTTGTTCTTAGAATTCTTATTTTCATTATAGAGATGAGGTTCTTTGCAATGCATTCACTCTATTTATCTTCTGAATTTTTTATTTTAAAAGAGAACATTTTTGAAAATGAGGTTTTAAATGCATGGTTAACAGATCTTTATAGTTTTCAATTACAAATGGAACATTGGAACATGCTTACTCGTGGTACATGGTTATTTAAAAACGGTACACAACTATTCAGTTGTGCCCATAATTATACTGTATTGGTTGTTACATGGTATTTCATCATGATAAGCCATAGGAAATTATACCTTTGGGTGATGTAAGTTGGAGAGCATTTTGAACACAGCATGATCATGGTGAAGTCCAGAAAGGTTACAGCACAAAATAATTTGTGGAAATAGTTAGCTCTAGTTATATGTGTGTATATTTTCTACACTGATTGGTGAGACATTTGCTCAGGATTTTAATGTGTGTGTGTGTGATGTCTTACAAGTATTTACTACATGACAAGGGAATAGAAATCCTGCTAGGTTATGAAATGAGCTGAGCTTATGTGTGAGAGGCTCCCAGACACTAGAATCCAGATAGGCATCTTTTGGTAACTATATGGTAAAGGAGGGGTGTCGCATATAACTTATCTTTCAGTATATAAGTATTAGTGTTGACCATATAGTGCCAACCATTAGAGGAGAAGCATGGTGAGAAGTTTGGCCAGCAATATAATTTTCCTATAGGTGCAAGAATGTGCAGGCAATGTTGGATTTAGTCATCTCATACCCTAGTTGGTTGGTAGGCATGCATACATGCAAACACTATAATTATCACTCTCTTCTTTGCGCTTGTGTTTTTAGTCTAAAATAGGTCCTAACATAATAGAACTTAGAAGACTGCATTGCATGCATTTTGCTACATTGTTGTGAAACTCGCATCTCATTCTTGTCAATCCAGGGAAAATATGTCACAAAACTACTCTTGGAATCATATGTGAAATAGGAATGCTTGTCTAAAGAAATTTACAGCATATAACTTTTTGCTTGCATCTTTGGAT
Source organism: Pseudotsuga menziesii (assembly GCA_001517045.1). Taxonomy (NCBI): domain Eukaryota; kingdom Viridiplantae; phylum Streptophyta; class Pinopsida; order Pinales; family Pinaceae; genus Pseudotsuga; species Pseudotsuga menziesii. The sequence goes on from LPNX010077235.1 coordinate 376,430, forward strand.
CAAATCAGTGTGTATGACCTTTAAATAAGTACAGTGCAGTATTTTATCCTACGTTTAGATTGTTTTTTACCATCTATTCCTCTTCAAGATTCATGTTGTGCACGTATCTTTAAAACATTTTAATCCAATTAGGAGGCCAACTGCCATACCAGTTTCTAAGGAATTCATATAAAATATGCAAAAACGAAACTGCAGCTGTTGACATTAAAAACATACAAAATAATGATCTTTGCTAACCTAGAATTTGGTGAAAAAAACTCCTTAAACGTGGAATTTTGAAATACATGATTCCTTATTCTAAGATGACAATACCCAGAAATCATATACAATTATGGGGTAAAAACCATCATTACCATTTAAATAAGAGAAAGAAAACTATATAAAAACCCATTTTAATTGAACTGGTCTGCAAACACTTTAATCATTAAAAAAATATATACATTCACTGCAAAATCTTATAGAAGCATTGGTTAAACTTACATATCAGGATTATGGGCAATCTTTTCAATAAAGTTTGCTTTGTGTGGATACAATGAACAAATAATTATTTCGACCATAACATATGTGTCCACATTGAAGTAAGGCCTATATGATGCAATGTTGCACAACCCTCTCCCACCATTTGATGGTTGTCCATTATGTTCACCACCTACATCAGGCAAAGCAGATGGACCTGCTCTACATAAAGTTCCATGCATCATTTACCACTTTGCAGGATGTAAGTTCCTAATAATCCAACCCATAGAATTATGAAAAATCATAATTATTCACCTATAGTGAACTCAACAAATAACAGTTCATCATGTCAGAGTAGAATGTTAGCAGTAAACTGTTTCAGTGCAAAACCATTACAATACAGTCCATTGAAAATCAGAGATTCCCGAGGAGATAATGTTAATTTTCACTCCATGTATGTGACACAATGTCCCTAAGGTAAAATTGGAAAAAAGACTAAGATTATTCAAGCTCTAGATGTAACCTTAAGAATAGTAGGCATAGGTCATATTACACCTCAAAATGCATGCACATGCATTTGGAGGCATTATTTCCAGAAATGCAAATTTGTGTGAGCTTGCTGGCCTGCCTCAGTAGCTAAGGCAGCACATTAGGGACTATTTTGACATTTTATTGTGCATACTTTGCAAACAGATTTTGAGCAACATTTGGAAAAATCAGATCCTGCAGAGCCTGCTGTATAGGGATACGAATGAAGGAATTTTGTAGACATGCTGTCCCTATTACAGAAGTCATATGAAGACCAGCCTGTGCAGAGAAGCAATGAAGATTTTTTAGGTGAGCTAATGTGAGGATTTGGCTGCATCATGTATATCTGCAAATCAAGAATGGTGAGAGCTAATCCTCTTGGAAAAAGAGGGATAATGGATTTTGTGTAGGGTACATGTCAACGTCTATAGTCCCAAAGTTAAATTTGAAAAACTGCCCTATTGTTTTCAATATAAGGCTGCAATACAAGAGGTTTTTCAAGAGGCTTGCAGTGAAATTTTGCTAGGGTATTGTCCACTTCCACTCCATTTTATAACTCTCTTTCAACCATTTGATCTGCATCAACTAGATCCAACCACAAACTATGTAGGTGTGCTAATGAAACTAATTAGTCCGGTTGATCTGCATCGACCAGATCCAACCACAAACTATGTAGGTGTGCTAATGAAACTAATTAGTCCAAATAAAAGCATGAAATTGCATCATTGAATAAAACACGACACACTGAATACTATTTCATCACCTATATTCCTCTGGTTTGGATGGCCATTTGTGCTCCTCTCATATGGAAAGAGGCAAAAAGCGATGGAAAAAGTAATCCCCCCAGTCGATAATTGCGCCTTTCTGCACACCAATTCAAGTGCCATATCCAACATAAGTTAGAGGATCATTTGCATGCTTCTGCATCTCCTCTAATGGCAGATTAAAGAACTCTCTCGATACCTCATGTCCAACCATGAGAAGATCTGGAGAAACTCCATGGTTTATCAGTTTGAAGCATCCCCAGTCTCTACATGCATCTGAGATTTCCTCCATAGTATTTCTCCGTCGTTCATCACAGAGACAAGAGATATCTATGATGGGTATCTCCTCTTCCACAAGCTGTTGTTCTGAGGATTTCTCGTCATCAGGTCTCATGTATCTTGAAGGAACACAATTGATTCCGCTTTCTACAAGACACTGGACACTCTGGATTGGTTCGGGCCATTCCATTGGAAAACAACTTGAAAAAGCTATCCATTGCTAAATGAAGACGATTGCGAGTGGATTTCTCGTACAGCTTTCACTTCCTAGTCATTGAAGAATATATAATGTATATATACGTTAACCTTCATGAAAAAAAATTAGGACATTTATCCAAACAAACAAAAACAATGTGTAGAGAGTTGAAGCTATCGGGGAAGCAATCCACTCAAGAAAACAAATTTATATTTATATTCTTTTTAAGACAAAGAGTTAAGCGAAGTATTCGAGAAGAAATAAAAAAAAATAAGCTCCTTGCAATAAGCTCTCTAACAATACCACCATCTTTTGGAATTCTTGAAGGTTTACAGATGCTTGTTTTGTATAATAATTCCCTTGAAGGACTTCTTCCTAGAGACCTGATTCATTTGAAAAACCTGACTAATGTCAATTTCCAGAACAACAAATTGAATGGAAGCATAATTCCTCTTTGTGGTTCGAGTTTTCTCAAAACATTGGACTTGACAAATAATAGTTTTTTCATAGGAAATCCTGTCCCAATTGGTTCATTCCATAGGTTTAAGCTGTCTCCGACTAGGTAAAAATGGCTTGAACAACAACATTCCTAAAGAGATTGGCTAGATGTTGGATCTCAATCTGTTGGACTTATCTTGGAATAAGCTCACTGGTGGGTTACCTGTAGAGCTTGCTAAGTGCACACATCTAAGTCATCTGGATCTGAATAATAATAATTTTTTTGGACCTATCCCTGGATGGTTTGGTGATTTTTGTGAGCTTGGAGAGCTAAAACTCTCTTTCAATGAATTTAATGGAACAATTACATCTCGGCTTGGGAATTGTACCAGTTTACTCACTCTTGCTCTTGACAATAATAAGATTTTGGGTAGTTTACCAAGGCAACTGGGGAACCTTGTTTCCTTAAATGTTCTCTATTTGCAGAAGAATAAATTTTCTGGACTAACCCCTTCTTCTATAAAAAACTGTGAAAAACTTTATGACTTGAGGCTCTCATACAATTCTTTGAAAGGATCAATTCCAGTGGATATTGGAAAGATTGGTAATCTACAAGTCATGCTAGACTTGAGTGGTCATTTTTGTCTAGAAGTATTCCTTTTTCACTTGGGGATTTAATGATGCTCAAAGTTCTCAATCTCTCCAATAATTGACCTAACAGTCAAGTTCCTGATGAGATTGGGTATCTTAGAAGCTTGCCTGAGCTGAACTTATCCAATAATTTTCTCCAAGGACAGTTGCCATTGAGTGCTTCCAAATGGCATTGGATCTTTTTTGTGGGAAATCCTGGACTCTCCAGAAAGCCATTGGCTCCTTGATCATAGGTTTCATTGGAATCTTCAAGATCTAGAAGGAATCAACTAACAAAGAGAGTAGTAGCTAGCATCTCTATTGCAATTGTATTGAGTTTAATCCTTTTGGGTGGCATTACGATCTTGGTTTTATTGAAAATTTATGTTATTTGGGCCAAAGCAATTTCTTCCTCTAGCTCAGTTTACCACGGCATGACTTTGAATTGAACAACGAAGAATGTAAACGGACATTTGAAAGCATGGTTGAAGCAACATACATAACTAGGGATGATTATAACGCAGGGTCTTCTGAGAACCATAATTTACCCTAAAGAATATGTATATTCCAAAAGAGCCATATGGAAGAAATAAGTTTACAAAGTGAGAATCATGATAATGGAATATGTTCTTGAGGGAAAGGACATTTTTGTGTCGGGATTCATAACTTTTTTGGATTGCAGTCAGTTTTAATCGAGAAAAATATCTACAAGGGATGTATGCTTTGATGAGATCATTATAAGAAGATCATTCATTTGGGCTAACTGATAGAACTGAAATGTTTCAGGTATCATTCAGTGTGGAACTGATCTTGGGATTATAGTCTCATCACTTGCCACAACTTCCAACTGTATATGTTTATGGCCTCACAGTCAAATTTCTTGGAGCAGAAGAAGATATTCTACTAATAGTGCTCCTCACATAACCTGTTCAGTTTCCTTTAGCATTTCAAGTGGGAGAAGCTATTTAGTTTTCGAGGACCCCTGGGACCGGACATATGGGAAAACAACATTAAATAAATCTACTTAAACTTCAAATTATCTACAACACCTCCCAAATTGCATACCCCTCAGCTACAATATCATACCACATAGTCAAATTAAATAGCAGAGATGAATTACAGACTAGTAGCACATGACTTGGACAGTAAATAGGGAGTGCACCCCTCTCATGGAATCAATATTTGTGGCAACTATGTATTGTACTAGAGTGTCCTCACAAAAATGGTGTTTTCAACATAGAGTGTCCATTCTACAGATGTCATTCTACTTGGACCTGGGACAACTATGGAGGGGTTCAATGGGGTGGGTATTAGGTGGGACGTGGCTAAGAAAGCTAAGTCGTGGGTTCCAGTTACAGGTCCAGATCAATTTGCAGGTGGTCGGTTAGATCAACATAACTTGAGGCCCGCGAGCTAGTAACCTGACGCATAGACGAGTGAGCACACAAGACGAGGTGATGCTGGTAGTTGATTCGATGCAAAGGGTCAGTGTCAATGCCCGGGATAAATGATAAAAATTCACAGTAAAAAGAAACTTATCAACGATTTTAACCTAGCTACCTACTCTTCAGGAAAAAATTACCAATTCACACTAATTCCAAGAAAATTTTAGTATTATACTTGGGAAAAATTTATCAATTCACACTGAACAAAGAAACTTACCAGGGATTTTATAAGTAAAGAAGGAGATGTTGACTCTAGAGTTGTATAATTTGTGGTTCGTCTCTTCATGAGCCTCCAGGTTCTCTCCAGTGTTTTTTTATCTTGGAAACGATGGTAATACTGAAATTGTAAACCATCAACTGCGGTAAATATCCATACCAATCTCCTCAATGGTATCGCAGTTTGGATAGGCTATATGGCGCCAACAAGATGATTAGTCATTAATGGAATTAGAGGATGAAATCTCCATGGGGTTCAGGAAAATATACCATCATGCAATAACAAAGGTGGGTGGAGAGCTATTGGGTTGAGAGTTGGGTGGCAGAATAGATTTTTTTTGTTATATATTTTTTTGTTTTATTTTTTTTATTTTATTATATAAATTATGTTAATTGGTTATATATTATATTTTTTTAATAATTATCGTATAAGTTGTTTAGTTTTATAAATGGAGTAGTCTACGGAGTCAACGATTTGTCCCAGAAGCCAGTCGTAGTCGCCACTTCTCAACCAAATCATCGACTTCGACCGGTACCAAAATCTGATCAATACTCTTCGAGACGACGACCGACGACAACCATAGATGAGGGCCCTACATCCCCTCGAGATCCGGCCATTTGAATGTGCCTCCATGTAGACTTACCAAATGCATCCAATGCATGGCCAAAAAAACACATCAACTTCGGATCTGTGGGTTGAAAGTATCGTTTGACCCCTGCTCTACAATGACATCTGCAACAAGTAAACCTCCTTGCAAAGTTTAATCACTTCTTCTAATGTCTACTTCAATTTTCCTTTGGAGTGTGTGAGGAATTTTGATGTGAAAAAACTAGTGACCTTTCCAAATAGTGGAATTGAAGGAGGGTGCTCATGCTTTTCCCAAGCTGAAAGATCAAAATGCATATGGTTATGAGCGCATAGGCTAGAGATAGTGATAATTGTGAATATAAAGTGGAAGGAGTAACTCCGGCAGCATTGAGACCTGTAAAAAGCCATAACAACTGGTTATTGATTGGAGTGATGAACATGATCGAAGTGTCAAGAACCATACCTTTGAAGCGCTCCGACTGGTCATTGCGAGATCTTGAACCGGCCTATCATCTGCAAAAATAGGGTATCGAGTGCAAAAATAGGGGAGCAGGGGTATATGTATAAGTTACCTTTGATTCACTATTGAATATCAAGGAACACCTATTTTTCTTCTGAAAAAAAGTTACAAAATATTAGAAAATGATTTTATTATACATATTGAGATCCATAAACTTGGTCTTTAATATTTTTGGTGAGGAAACAAAATAAATTTAAAAATCTACATCTACAAATTTTGTCAAAAACGTATTTTGTATTTTGAGATAAATTGGTTGAAGCATTAGCTATGGAACCACTTGATATCTATCTCTTGTTAAAGGACTATTTGATGAACTATTATACTAGGGAACTATTTATATTATTCAAGATAATGATATCACTGTTATGTCATGCTTATAAGTCTATCCAATTTTTTCCTAGTATTTTTCTCTTATTTGCCAAGTTTTTTTGGCCATGGTGCAGGTAGAACCAAACAGGTATTTTTCAGAACTGTCTTCCTCGAGCAAGGGGATTTTAGGAAGGATAGTGGAAAGTAAGATATCCAATGGGTCTATAAGGGCTAGATCAAATAGATGTCATAAGATCAGAAGAAAATTCAATAAACACAAGGAATTTTTTCTCACAGGAGGGGGGTCATGTTCCTGTGATGATGAGACAATAGGAGACATTGAGGTACCCTTAAGGTACAAACATCTAGTGAAACAATGGGTACCTAGGGATCTTCCTCAAGTCAACAATAATTTTTGTATGAATGAGAGGATATATAGAATTGCAATGTCGTCATTACATGGATTGGGGTTGTTTTGCATAGATGGAATAAAGGTCGGTTACGACAGATGTACATAATTGATAGAGTATGTTAGAACCTTTTACAACTACAATGATTGGATGCGCCTGGTCCAATATACATGAAGTGTGCTTAGATATGGGTTGTCAACAAATTATTTACAACTGAAAGAAAATGATTAAAATAAAGGAGCAATGGTGTACATTGACGGAAGGCCAAAGACAACTAGGAATATTGCGGAGTTTATAAACAGTACACAACCAAGGTCTACACTTAAGAAACCCAACTGCATCTTTGACGTGCATGAAAGAAACCGTGTCTTTGTATGTTCCTTTAAATCAATAGTTGTCGGGGAAGAACTGCTTATTAATTACAATTTGAATCGAGTAGATACAAACACGATTAGTATGGATGTGGTGCATCGAACAATTTACCCAACCTTTTATTAAATATTTTAACATCTTTAGGTTTTTTTGTTAGCAAATAATTATAATTTTTTATTAAATTTCCTATGTTGACTTTGCAGGGAGGTAATCAGGGGCACATCACCCCAACAGCTGGTGAAAGGAGTACACCATCCTTGAGGCAACATGTATACGTCAAAATGTTATGTTATTAAATTGTTTTAGTGATTATTTTGGTTCCATTAGGTAATTTTTAGTATGGATTTGATGCAGGGTTTTGTCAGGGGCACCTCCCTCACAATAGATGTTACTAGATCTGCTTGAGGCAACATGCATACATCGATGCCATTGTAAAAATTTAATATGTACAAACAGTTATGTTCTTATGTTTTTTCAATAGTATATTCGTTTGGTTTATATAATCTTCTCTATATTTCATGCAGAGTGTTGATCGGGGAAGCCACCCAGCTGTAATAAGACGACTGTAGCCTCAGGACAACAAGTAAACCTGAATGTAATTATACAATTTAAATACTTCTTAATTGTACACATATATAAAATGTAGCATACTGTTTATTTTCTTATGTATTTTTTTGTTTTTATAATTGCATTCATTATGATAATGTTGTCTACTTTTTTTGTAGGTGGATGATCGAGGAAAGTCCCCATCTATTGATCAGACCACACCATCATCTAGGCATCAAGTAAACCTAGATGTAATTCTAGGAATCTATCATGATATATATTTTTTTGTTAATATAATTTTTTTCTCAGACTACTGCTTCAACAATTAAGCAATGTTTAATATATTTTGTTGCAGACAAATGATTCAGTTTATGAAACAACAACAAAGCATTCCATAGATTTTGATGTCAACGAGTTATTGAATGATGTTGACATTGGTTCTTCTATAGACCCAGTGAAGCTACTAGAGAAGACCTTCAAAACAATTCATGCGGATATGCTTCGTCTCCTATTCATAATTTCGCAGATAGACGAGGTCAAAGCAAAGGTTCAATTGTTGATGCAGAGATCTTAAACCTTGAAAATAAGTTGCAAAATCATAATATGAATTCATTTAGAACTTTATAATTTATAATTTTATATGATAATGAACTTATAATTGAAGGATTTGTATTTACAGTATTTTCTGCAACCAGACATTGGTAGTGAAGGCGATGTTGGGACCAGTGAGCAAACCACTCCACACACACCACATACTACACCCATGTTTTCGAATGAATAGTCTAAAACATATTCCGCGACACCCCCAAGGCCAGTAGAGGGCGCAACTGCTGCTGACCGATGCAAACTAGATCATGCAGAAGAAGGGGTGGAGGAAGAGTTTGATACTAATGTTGATGCTGAAGCACAATTTCTTGGATCTTCATATGTCACTAGCACGGGTTCAATAGTGACAACATTTTTGGTGAATGAGGAACTCATTCCAATAAAGATAGAGAAGATTCCAGGTAATTATAGATTGTTCAATTTAGTTTTTATAATTTTATTGTAATATAACGATAAAAGCTTTTTTATAAACTAATGATGGAATGATTGTTTTGCAGAAAATGGTGTATTTTATAAAAATCTAAATGATTTGACGTTAGATATATTTGGGCTCACCATTTGCAAAAGGTGGGAAAGACAGACAAAATATTTAAAGGATGAGTTGACTAATCAGTTGGTTGGCATGTTCGTCAAAGAAACCTTCGATAGAGAGAAGGTCCTAAAGAAGGTTGGACAACATATGAAGATTGTTCAAGACCAATATAGGGTTCACCTAGAAAATAACCCTAGGTATGAGCGCCATCTGATGATTCCATTAAGGGAGTGGAAAGCCCTAGTGGAAGATGGAAAAGAGAGGGCTCTAAGAAAAGCAGTAAAGATACCACCAGGCACAAGGAGGTATGTAATACATTCCATAATGTAATCGTAAGACTTATTATTATTAATTTTATATCGAATTTGGAACATTGACTAATGTAATTCAACACTTGATTAGGTTGTCAGGCACATCAAAGGACACAAAGGCAAGACTAGATGAAATTGGTCAACACAAGCTTGGTCCTGGTGGTTATTCGAATTTGGCGGCATGATTTGTAAGTATCAAAAACCCGATACAACATCCAAATAATAAATAGAAAATTATTTTCATTTTAATCCAACCCAAAATATAAAATTAATGACGTTATGAAAATATGCATGTCGATCGATTCAAATAAGTTTCCACTCATGAAGACTTGAACCTTGGCTTCCAACACAGATTTGAAGGAAAATAGGAAAAGACACATTGATTCTGCTCAATCTCTATCATGTCATATTAACCTTTGCAATAAAACACGGTTTCTCCAAAACAGTTCTTCAGCTAACATACACATATCCAAAAATTTCAGAAGAAGACTAAGAAAATGTGCAAGGATCCAGCCCAAGAAGAAGACTTAACACTTGCAATTCTACATCTATTTATAGGCTTGCACCTTTACATTGGTGATCCACTTAACCAACTTCCTAACTAATTCTTAACAAAATATACCAAATAATGACCACAATTCACATAATGTAGTCCTAATCTACAAAATATGAACAAAATACATAAAATATTATAAATCCGACTTGCACACCATTTTCCACCTTGCACGACATCTTTGACCTTGCGCAACATCCATGATGCTGCACAGCTGACTTACCCCAATAATTCCTGCCAATAGGCCCCCAACACAATCTTTTGTCTCTCCCTCAAGCCACGTCAGCTCGAAATGGTGTATCCATTGATCTTCACCTTGAAGTCCTCGTACTGTTGGGTAATTTCCTTGACCCGTTCTTTTATTTTCTCAGTAGTATCTTGAATTTATATCAACTCATGATCTAGTTGATGCTCGACAATATTTTATGTGACATCCTTTATTCCCTCCTGAACTCCTTGAAGTACTGAAATTTCCTTTACAGAGAGCTGCAAACTAATCTCTTGAAATGAATCTAACTGTGTTGTGCGCCTTTGTTGACGATCCCTGGCCTTTACAACTCGCTGCTGCAATTTCTTCAATTCATTGGAATTTGTGATCTAGATGACTAGGGGCATCTCTTTAAGCAAAGTATTCAATATTTCTAATTTCTGCTCGGCCTCCTCCAACTGCGTGGTTAGCTGCTCCAACTGTGCATCCTGAACTACACTGCCCCAAAATTGTGTAGTCATGTCAATTACTTTATTTGCTTCTTACTCCATTTCCTTCAGCTGCGTTGCTAAGTCCTCAATGGTGCTTTTTCTCTCCATAACTTTCTTCGGTGGTGTATCTAGATGTACCAAATCCTGCAAGTCTGCATTGTCACACTGCAATTGTGCAATGATAGCCCCAAGATGCTTTGATTTTTCCATGCATCCAACTCCGTCGTGCTCTTGAATATCTGCTGACAAGCATTAGAAATTGTTGTCTCTAAGTGGACTCTGCTATCCCAGAGTTGCACCTTTTCCATTGTCAAGTGGTCCCACTCCTTTTTCAGCTCCTCAATTTCCTTGACATTCTCCTTGATCATTTGCTCTTGTTACTTCTACATCTTTCTCCTGCGACCTCAAGAATTGATCGCTGATAATTTGTTCCCTATCCTCCAACTTTTGATTGGCGACCCTCTACATGTGCACCAATGTCTGTGTCGACAACGCATTGATGTCTACAGAAATATCATGTAACTGTCACAGTGAGGTGTTGAGATCCTCATTATTGGTCTCGATTGCATTCGGAAAAATTTGCACATTCCTAATCTGCGTCCCAGTGATGATTGAGCCAATCCTCTCCACAGTAGCTGCCTCTGGTGCCTTAGTCAAAACTACATCAATTAAAGATTCAAGGTGAGTTTTTACCTCACCAAATACATATGTTGATTTATTCTTCATCTATTCTCTTATTGCATCAATCATTGTTGTAATGGCCTCGATAATATGACTCAACTCCTCCTTAGCCACTGGTGATGCACTATTGGTCGCACCCTGATCCTGCCTTTTCTTCATATGGGATTCCTCAAACTTCTGCCCTGCATATGACTCTGTGGGGGTCCTCATTGATGCTTCATTAGAGTCATGATCACTCGATGGGTTGGGCACAAGATCTACCAGTACATCATTTAGTGGACCCATTGATACTTCCTTGAGGCTGGAAGGTTCATGCCACTCCATGGGACAATCATAAACAATAACATCCATATCTGCGTCAGAAACTTTATATGTAGTGGGAAACCATTGTTTATCCGTGTCTCATCGTTCCTGCACATGAATGGTATGTGGCCCAATCACAAACTGGAGGACTCACTGATACTTCACCACACTTTCTTCTATCATTCATGAAAGCTTCATTGCTGCATCCTGCATCGCCTCCCAGTATATCTAGAACTAAATTGTACATTCATTCAGTTGCTATGTTTCCTTCATGTACCAAAGGTTCTGGTATCGTGTGTTGAAATATTGTAACTTCGAAGAATATTCTATATGTATCTTTTTGGTCCCCGATGGTCCTACCGGGAGAACCATTTGTATTATCTTGTACCCCGATGCTTCTAATTGGAAGAACTAATAAGAGTCATGAGGTTGTCCCCTCTATTTGTAAAGGTGGGTCATTAGCACCCCAATGTGGTTACTTGAGCCTACATGTCGGATGAGTTAATTCAAGTGAACGGATGAATATAAATAGAGGTGTGGTGCTCCTCATTTGAGACACACACACTCTCACTTGTGTAGCGCATTAGTGGAGAAGAGAAGTAGCTGGAGAAGGAGGAGGATAAGGCTTTGATCTCCTTGCTGGTTTTATATTTTATATTTTTGGGGCATCTATATTGAGGAAGCTTTTGTTGGGTTTTTCCCTTTAGGGTTTACCCAGGATAAATCTTTGTGTTCCTTTTGTATGGTTGTGCTTGTCTATCTTTCAGTGATCATGTTTATATGATTTTGTTATGAAAAATGAAATGAAATACTGATGTCTTAGCTAAGCATATGAAAATTTAACATGGTATCAGAGCCACCCTAAAAAGAAGACATTGTGCATCTACAAAATCTATGGCTTCTTAGTTTTTGGTTCTCTCTCCACAATCAATCAGCAAAAGAAGGCTAGGATGACTCTCCATTGAAAGGCACATCTTTCTGTCGAAGCGGAATTCGATTCCGAGCATTTTCAGTTTTCCATGTGGGAAATTAGTACTTCTTGCAAAAGAAATATTTTTGAGTGAGCCCAGCATAGGATTTCTATCCTCATCAAAATCGAATTTTAGAGACCTGGATCAAGATTTTTGGTGGGGTGAAACTCCGGGAAAGTCAAATCTTAGTTTGACCCAGAGCTAGAAAAACCCTAAATACTAAAAATGATACGTTTTGGTATATTCTCTATATCCCAATATTGGAGAAGGTTCAAGAGAGGAAAATTTTAGAGACCGAATATAAAATCCTGATGAACACTGTATCCAAAATTCATCCTCATATTCTCTATATTATAGGAGATATGATCCCTCCACGTTAGGGTTCCAGCATCTTCCAGAATTCATCCCTAAACAGGACACCAAGGGAAAATTGCTATATCTTGGGCTACAGAGGTCCAACTAGAATTACTGAAGATTTTCCAGAAAGATAATGGACTTTAATTTATGTGGTATGAATTTTAGAACCTGAACATGAAACAGTGACACGTGGCATGCCGTACAACTTCACTGTTCTGAACAGTCCTGTATCAGGTCACCTTGGGAAAATGATCATAAATACAAATTGGTGAAACCAACTTTGATGAAACCTGTGGTTTTTTATTAGGGACATGCTAGGTTACCACAGTGTGAAATTTCAGACACAGAGAAGCCGTAATTTCGGAGATATCACAGAAACAGTAATAGACATTTCTGCAGAAGAAAATGGAAAACTAGGGCTTCCTGTTCCAGGAGCTTCCCTCCACTGTTTTCAGAAAAGAAGTACATTGGACAGCTCCATTTGAAGAGACCTATATTTATATCCAATTATATCTGAAAGATTCTAAGTTTTGAAAATTAGGGTTTCTCTGACAAACCCCAGATTAGCCAGCTCCGGAAGCAGGACGGACACCTCAAATCGGTAAGATCTAAACTTTTGCTATTTGCATTTGAGGTTCTCATTTCAAAGTGATATATCACATCAGCTTGATGATAAGCTTGGTGAAGTTGAAAACTTCCAAGCATGAAAGTATTTGATCTCTCTGAAGAAAATGAATTGGAAACCTACATGAGTAGAGATGTTCCAGTTCTAGAGGGAGATGAGCCTCAAAGCCTTACATAAGAAGAACTTGATCAAGGCCAAGAAGATCACTGTTGATTCAATCACGGATCAACTTGTACCACAAGTGTCTTCCCTAAAGACACCGAAGATGTTTGATTTCTTGATCAAGCTATTTGAAGATAAGAACATAATTCAGAAGATGGATTTGAGAAAACAGTTGAAGAATGTGAAGATCCAGAATGCATAACATCTTGAAGCAGTAGAAGAAGAAGCAGAGAATGCAGAAGTGGTGATAGCCACCTGGAATGGCCTCCCATGATCATGGGATTCATTCATGCAAGGAATGTGTGCCAGAAGAAAGTGATTACTTTCAGTTGACTTTGGGAAGAAGAAGAAGCTTGTCTCATAAGAAGAGAAGAAGAAAGATGGGATAAAATTGAAGATCAAGCTATCACCATTCAAAGAAGATCCCTCAAGCGATGAGGAATATGAAGAACTCAATTCTTGACGAACCTCTTATCCATCTTATCATTTGGATAAGAAATGATGATAAAGCAGAATGTTCAAGATGGAGTCTACCCATGAAACAAATAAAGGATAAGTATTCAATTGTCATTTCATGATATTGTTTTACATTTGATTATATTCAGTTGATGTGTTATGCATGATAGATTGTTTGCATTAATGACTGCATA
>LPNX010077235.1:390809-439401 GCA_001517045.1 Pseudotsuga menziesii
TTGAGAAAGAATAGACTATGACATGACATACTCTATTGAGCAGTATATATCAAGCATAGAACTACCTGTACAGAATGAAGAAGGAAGATAATACTCCACTTCAGGGGGAGTGACTACAAAAGAAAAGATATCTGAGTTCGACACGGTACGACATGATGGACAGCTTCCTAATGGATCGATACTTTTGGGTTCCAACCTTCAAAGTTGAATGCAGAAGACTAGGATATGTTGATGATCTGACAAGATGAACTCATGGAATATGTTATGATAAAAGAATACTAGAATTATGTTTGGGATATAGTACTCAAACCAGAAAGCAAGAATGTGGTATCTTACAAATGGATTTGCAAGATAAAATATGTCACTGATAGAAGTAAGGAAAGACTTGTGGCTAGAGGTTTCTATAAGAAAGAGGGAATTAATTCTGAAGAGACACTTACTCCAGGAAGCAAGGTACACTTCCTTCAGAACTATGATGGTAGTTGCTTCCATGATGAAGTAAAGACAATCCTTCCTTAATGGTATGATTGGGGAATAGTTTTACATCGAAAGGATTTGAAGTTGAAGACAGATGGACTCATATATGTAAGTTGAAGAAGGCCCTCTATGGCATGAAGCAAGCTCCCAGATCTTGGTATGGAAGGATAGATAGTTTCCTGTTAATTATGGGCTTTACCAAGAGTAAAGATGATCCTAACCTTTATCTCAAGGTTGTAGAAGATGAACCTGTCATCCTGTTATTATATGTGGATGACTTATTCTTGATAGGGAAGGAGAAATAGATCATGGAAAGCAAGAAGAAACTAGCAGAAGAATTTGAGATGAAATACCTTGGGTTAATGCACTATTTCCTAGGTCTATAAATATGACAAAGTTCAGAACAAATCTTTCTCAACCAAGGAAAGTATGCAATAGAGATATTGAAGAGATTCAATATGTTGAAATGCAAATCCATGGCCACACCCATGGAATCCAACCTGAAGTTGTTAGCTGATGACTCATCAGATTTAGTGGATGTGACTCATTACAAACAGATCATTGGGTCATTAATGTACTAAAAAAATTCCAGACCAGACATTTGTTTTGCTATGAACACCTTAAGTCAATATCTTGTTCAACCAAGACGGGTTCACCTAGTAACCGCAAAACATGTGATGAGATATCTTAAAAGGGACTATAGACTTTGGTCTATACTATGATGGTAGCCAATAGTATAGATGGTATGGCTATACAGATGCATATTGGGCTGGAAGTATTTCAGATAGGAAAAGCACATTAGGTAGATGCTTTTGTTTGAGGTCTGCTATGAGTTCATGGTTTAGCAGAAAACAATCCAGTGTTTCTTGTAGCACAGCTGAAGCAAAATACATAGCAGATTGCTCTGCTAAGTTGTCAAGTCATATGGCTTCAGAAGCTGATATCAGGTCTCTTTGACCTGAAGATGGATACTACAATGATTCTATGTGATAACCAGATTTGTGATGACAGAGAACCCTGTGTTCCGATTGTAACACATAAAAATTCGGTATTTCTACATATGAGATAAGATGTAGATGATTATGTTTCAGTATTCCCATACTAAAGATATAGATGATGTTTCAATATTTCTATACTGAAGATGTAGATGATGATGGTTTGAATGATGATGTACTAATGAAGCCTCTGTCTCGGGTAAAGTTCGAACACTTTTGATACAATCTTGGTGTTGTTCGAAAAGACCTTCCTCGAAAGGGGGAGTAGTGATGTTGCAGTGGGATTGTATCATCCTTGGGCACTTGCCCTAAAGTGATCTGGAGACCTTAGTCCTTGAGAATGAAGAGGGATTGTATCATCCCGGGACATATGTCCAAAAGTGATCCGGTGACCTCGATCCTTGAGAATGAAGAGGGATTGTATCATCCTGGGACATCTGTCCAAAATAGATCCGGTGACTTCGATCTTCATGAATGTGGTGGGATTGCATCATCCTTGAACTTTGGTTCAAAATGTATCTGGAGGTATTGGCCCCTGTGAATGTGGTGGGATTGCATCATCCCTGAACTTCGGTTCAAAATGTATCCGAAGATCTCGGCCCCTGTGAATGTGGTAGGATTGCATCATCCCTGAACTTCGGTTCAAAATGTATCTGGAGGTCTCAGCCCCCGTGAAAGTGGTGGATTACATCATCCTTGAACCTCGGTTCAAAATGTATCCGTAGGTCTCGGCCCCCGTGAAAGTGGTGGGATTGCATCATCCCTAAACTTCGTTTCAAAATGTATCCGGAGGTCTCGGCCCCCGTGAATGTGGTGGATTGCATCATCCCTGAACCTCGGTTCAAAATGTATCTGAAGGTCTTGGCCCTCGTGAAAGTGGTGGATTTCATCATCCCTGAACCTCGGTTCAAAATGTATCTGGAGATCTCGGTCCCCGTGAATGTGGTAGGATTGTATCATCCTTGAACTTCAGTTCATAATGGATCCGGTGACTTCGGTACTCAAAAACGTGTGTTGATACCGTAATTCCTAGAGGAAGGATTGTCTGAGTTCCACATATGTGTTGATCCCATGATTCCAAAAGGAAGGATCATTAGTAACTCCGTAAATACCTAAATCCTGTAATTTCGAAAGGAAGAATCATTGAACTGATCCCGCAATTCCAATAGGAAGGATTGTCTAAGTTCCACAGATGTGTTGATCCTGTAATTCCAATAGGAAGGATTGTTTGAGTTCCACAAATGTGTTGATCCCGTAATTCTGAAAGGAAGGATCGTTAGTAACTCCGTAAAGACCTAAATCCTGTAATTCCGAAAGGAAGGATCATTGGTTACTCCGTAAAGACCTAAATCCCGTAATTCTGAAAGGAAGGATCATGTTGATGTTTTGATGATGATGATGTCATACTGATTGAAAGATCAGAATATGATGATGATGTTGTTGCTGATGTTGTTCCTGATGATGTTGTTTTTGTTGATGATGATGATGTTCTCTGATCGAAAGATCAGAATATGATGATGATGATGTTTCTCTGATCGAAAGATCAGAAGTTGCTGATGATGATGATGTTCTCTGATCGAAAGATCAGAAGTTGCTGATGATGATGATGTTCTCTGATTGAAATATTAGAATATGATGATGATGTTGTTGTTGTTAATGATGATGTTCTCTGATTGAAAGATCAGAATATTATGATGATGATGTTTCTCTGATCGAAAGATCAGAAGTTGTTGGTGATGATGTTCTCTGATCGAAAGATCAAAATATGATGATGATGATATTTTCTGATTGGAAGATCAGAAGTTACTAATGATTATGATGTTGTTGATGATGATGATGTTTTCTTATTGAAAGATCGGAATGCGATGATGATGATGATGTTTCTAATCAAAATATCAGAATGTGATGATGATGAGATCCTGATGATGATGATGAGATCCTGATGATGATGATTCCGTATTATCAAAGTATGATGATGATGACGTACTGATCGAAGGATCAGAATATGATGATGAGTTGATGTTAGAGTATGATGATGTTCGGTTGATGATGTTTCTGATCGAAAGATCAGAGGCTGATGATAATGATGATTCTGATTGAAAGATCAGAATGTGATGATGATGATATTTTGATGATGATGATGTTGATTTTTTGATGATGTTTCTGATCTAAATATCAGAGTATGATGATGATGTTGTTGCTGATCGAAAGGTCAAAGTGCTGAAGAAGATGTTGCTGATCGAAGCGATCAAAGTACTAATGATGTTGAAGACTAAAGATTGAAGATGAAGACCACATGATGTTGAAAAGCTTCCAATGATTTATAGATGTGTTACCCTGATGATGTTGATGATGTCCTCTCCTACTATTGTTGTTGTTGATGTTGTTGTAGAATACCCTTCTCGTTAAGGGGGAGTGTTGAAATATTGTAACTTCGAAGAATATTCTATATGTATCTTTTGTGGTCCCCAATGGTCCTACCGAGAGAACCACTTGTATTATGTTGTACCCAGATGCTTCTAATCGAAAGAACTAATGAGAGTCATGAGGTTGTCCCCTCTATTTGTAAAGGTGGGTCATTAGCACCCCAGTGTGGTTACTTGAGCCTACATGTGTAACTCAAGCCTACATGATTAACTCGAGCCTACATGTTGGATGAGTTAATTCAAGTGAACGGATGAATATAAATAGAGGTGTGGTGCTCCTTATTTGAGACACACACACTCTCACTTGTGTAGCGCATTAGAGGAGAAGAGAAGTAGCTGGAGAAGGAGGAGGATCAGGCTTTGATCTCCTTGCTGGTTTTATCTTTTATCTTTTTGGGGCATCTATATTGAGGAAGCTTTTGCCAATTTTTTCCCTTTAGGGTTTTCCCAGGATAAATCTTTGTGTTCCTTTTGTATGGTTGTACTTGTCTATCTTTCAGTTATCCTGTTTATATGCTTTTGTTATGAAAAATGAAATGAAATACTGATGTCTTAGCTAAGCATATGAAAATTTAACATCATGCACCTTTACAAAAAAAAATTCAACTACGCCCATCCCCTGATACTCATCCGGCTCCATACAAGCCACCAGCACAATCAAATTGAGTAACCAATTGTATGCGAACAACCGTTTCCCCTCCTAGACTATGAGTGCATCATCCGTCAACTGGTTCATCAAAAATAGCAACTAGTTCATCTACACCCCTTGTGCACATTTCTCCATGCAGGCGATGGCCCATGAATTACATTGGTTGGGTATGTTCATTCTGACAACCTTGCTAGCCAGAATCCTCACTGCAATATGAATCTTTAGCTCATTTATACTATCAATGCAGTATGCTCGTCCATCATGATGTAGGTTATATCTTTTATTCAGTTGTGCAACTGACCTTATGTCATTTCCTTTCCCCTTAAAATACTACGATGGGTCGGGACCATCCTTGGGCAGCCCTGTGATCTTTGAAATAAGTGCCACAATGGTTGCGACTGGTCGGTCCAGCCACAGAATTCCTCCATGGAAGCATGCCAAGAGATGCCTCACACATGCATTTGCCTCTTTCAACTTCCCAAAATGTGGCATGTTGATCAGTCCCAACAATCCCGATATCGCCAAACCTCACACCCAGCCATGTGGAATTCATGTTATTGGGCCACCTCCCACCTGTGCTATGGGTAGATATGGTTCTCTAGTAATCTCTAGCAATGTGAGAATATCATGGTCCTCATATTTCATCCACATGAGTGAGGGCACAATGTCCCTGGTACATATCATGCCCTGTGGTATCACCGACATCCTAACCAAGTACTTCTGGTTCTTCATCATCTTCCTAGGCTTCGTATCTGGCTAACAGGGAGGCAAATATTGAGGGATATCCATAGTGGATACCCCTGCGTGGGCTGATGATTCCTCATCCCCTAAAGTTGATGTACCCATCTATGTGATTGCCTCCTCCTGAGCCCGCGTAGACACTCTAGTCTTCCACTTCTTCTGAACTGGGGAATTATGTCACTGCACCCCCCTCTTCTTCTGAACTGGGGAATTATGTCACTGTTCCCCCCTCTTCTTCTTTGAAACTAATGAC
The DNA here is from genome assembly GCA_001517045.1 of Pseudotsuga menziesii. Classification (NCBI taxonomy): domain Eukaryota; kingdom Viridiplantae; phylum Streptophyta; class Pinopsida; order Pinales; family Pinaceae; genus Pseudotsuga; species Pseudotsuga menziesii. Next base: position 396,351 of record LPNX010077235.1, read on the forward strand.
GAATCCAATGGCATACTTGCAATTTCTTATTCTATGGATACCTCGATGACTGGTGAATCTCTCTTGCTTGAAATATCAACTGTAAATAGCTCACTCGACATGTCACACCACTGCCTCCAAGTTCACTATAGGAATCTCAAACTCACTGCACTCTGCAACTTGACGTCACAAATCAACACAACTCACTGCAACAACTTTGTGAATTTCTCAACAATTCACACTTTCACATTGGTGAATTCTGACTGCATTCGTCCACTTCTTATAGAGCTGAATCAATATTCTACCCATTAAGACCAAATCATTACGATCCTTTTTCATTGTTATGACCAAATCATGCATTAATCTCCTGAATCGCCACTGATCCTGTCAATCTAACGGTGGGATCCATCATTAATATGTGTCTCATCTGAGAGAACCGTCGATTAACTTCTTTAACTACCCAATTTATTGTTGATTTGATGTTGTTGTGACCCTATTAATGTCGCAACATGACTCCCTACCTACGATACTAACTCCTCTTGTTGATTTGATGTTGTCATGACCCTATTAATGTCGCAACATGACTCCCTACCTACAATACTAACTCCTCTACTTGCCCATCCACTTCTTCCTAGTGCGGCATCCTCCTAAATACCATCCTAACCTCATTTTTTTAATCATACAGTGCCCCAAGAATCGCGCAGTTCCGGGCCCGTCCTATAGGGCTTCAACCTACTACCATTCACTAGCTTTGGAAGCATCGCACCATCTAACTATTGCAATTGTACTGCACCTCCTTAAGTAATGGAATTAATGAGATGTGGTCCTAGACAATGCATCTATAACTTAGTTGGATGTTTGGAGAACTTGTTGTCATACATCAGCACCAAGTCTCCTTGCTGAAATTGTTTGGTCTTAATATGTCGATCATGCCAAGCCTTTTGTCGATCCTTCTCAACGTGCTAGTGAAAACATGCAACAAAGCGGTCTTCCTCAAGTTGCACCAACTACGCCAGGTGTTCTTCTAATGTGGCTTCATCATCCATCCCTATCATTTCCTACTATGCACAACTTGGAACAATGTACCGGCATGACTCCCTCTTTCCCATACACTAATTTGAACAGTTTATGTCCTGTCAATCTTTTGCAAGTGGTGTGATATGCCCACAACACTGCTAGATTTTTCAAATCCTAGTCATCACGGTTCGCGTTACATACCTTTGTAAGTGCATGCTCCAACACCTTGTTGAATGCCTCCACTGTCCCATTTACTTTTGGATGATACGGGGTACTCTTCTTATGTTGTATCTAAAGCTCCTCTGTTAATGCACGAACTATGTGATTGATGAAGTGACTCCCCTGGTCGCTCATCAATATCCTTGGGTGCCCAAACCAAGTCACAATGTTGTTAAACGGGAACCTCATTGTTGTCATAGCGGTGCAATCTACAGCAGGTGCAGCCTTCGCCCATCTTGTCAAATAGTCTGTCGATGTAATTATGTACCGCGCACTGGTTCTCTTCCTAGTTGGGTTGATTGGTCCCACAAAGTCCATAACCTATTTATCAAATGGATACAACGTCACCTAAGGTACCAATGTCATCTCAACCCTCCTTGATGGATTTCCAATTATTTGACAGACATCACAAGTCCATGCATAATCTATCGCATCATTATTGAGAGTCAGCCACCATAGCCTTACGCGGAGCACCTTCCTAGAAGTAGTGCAACCTCCATAGTTTCCACCGGAAACTCCCACATGTGCCTCTACCAATATCTTCCCTTTTTCATGTGGTAGGACACATCACCTTAAGATCTCATCCAGTCCTAGCTTATAGAGTTGTCCAGCGATCAACTTGAAATCCACATCCTTAACAACCAACTACTTCTTCTTACTTGTAGTAAGCCCCTTAGGTGTTGTTTCCGTCACTGAAAACTGAATTACTTGCTTATAATAATCATCAACCATCTCAACTCTGAATAGTTTCACATTTGGAAACCCATCTTCAATGTTTGTTGGTTCTTCACCTGTCTCAATTCGTGATAAATGATCTGGGCCCGCATTCAAGCAACCCGTCTTCACAATTATCTCAAAATAAAAATCCTGAAAGAGAAGTAGCCAAAACCAGTTGACATAGGTTCCCTTTCTGTCAACACCCAAACCACCGCGATCTCCTTGAGCACCGTCCCAGACAAGTTTTACCCCGTTTGGAAACACCTGTAGAGCAAATGAAGTCTCAACCGAGATGTTCGAGGGAGAGCTGACGGAACCAATTTTCTGTAGTATGAAGGAGGACAGTGCAGCTACTTACCAATTCAATGCATCATTATTCAACATATCTAATCATTCATTTTATGCATTAACAGAATCATGTCATCATTCAGTGGATTAGATTCAACATACTTAGATTGCAGCAAATACATTGAAGCATAAACAAATCTAGCAGTATATCATCATTCATACCAGAGAAATAGCGCATCATTCACAGATACACATTGCATTCACATTTGGATCACAAAAAACAGGAATACAAGAAAATAGGAAAAGACACAATGATTTTGTTCAATCTTCATCATGTCATATTAGCCTTTGCATCAAAACACAGATTCTCCATACAAACATGGTTAGTATGGTTGTGGTACATCCAACAATTTACCCAACCTTTTATTAAATATTTTAACATCTTTAGGTTTTTTTGTTAGCATATAATTATATTTTTTTATTAAATTTCCTATGTTGACTTCACAAGGAGGTGATTAGGGGCACATCACCCCAAAAACTGGTGAGAGGAGTACATCATCCTTAAGGCAACATGTATATGTCAAAATGTTTTGTTATTAAATTGTTTTAGTGAGTATTTTGGTTTCGTTAGGTAATTTTTAGTATTTTTTTTATGCAGGGTTCTGTCATGGGAACTTGCCTCACAATAGATGTTACTAGACTTGCCTTGAGCTAACAGGTATACATCTATGCCATAGTAAAATTTAATATGTACAAACAGTTATGTTATTATGTTTTTTCAATAGTATATTCGTTTGGTTTATATAATCTTATCTATATTTCATGCAGAGTGTTGATCGGGGAAGCCACCTGACTGTGATCAGACGACTGCAGCCTCAGGGGCAACAAGAAAAACTGAATGTAGTTCTAAAATTTAAATACTTCAAAATTGTACACATATATAAAATGTAGCATAATGTTTATTTTCTTATGTATTTTTTCGTTTTTATAATTGCGTTCATTATGATAATGTTGTCTAATTTTTTTGCAGGTGGATGATCAGGGAAAGTCCCCAACTGTTGATCAGACCACATCATCGTCTAGGAATAAAGTAAACCTAGATGTAATTCTAGGAATATATCATGATAGATATTTTTTGTTAATATAATTTTTTGCTTAGGCTATTGCTTCAATAATTAAGCAATGTCTTATATATTTTGTTGCAAACAAATGATTCGGTTTATGGAACAACAACAAAGAAGTCCATATATTTTGATGTCAACGATTTGTTGAATGATGCTAACGTTGGTTCTTCTATAGACCCGGTGAAGCTGCTAGAGAAGACCTTGAAAAAAATTCATGCGGATATGCTTCGTCTACTATTCATAATTTCGCAGAAAAATGAGATCAAAGAAAAGGTTCAAGTGTTGATGCAGAGATCTCAGACCTTGAAAGTAAGTTGCAGAATCATAATATGAATTCATTAAGAACTTTATAATTTATAATTTTATATCATATTGAACTTATAATTGAATGATTTGTATTTACAGGATTTTCTGCAACCAGACACTGGTGGTGAAGGCGATGTTGGGACCAGCAAGAAAAACACTCCACATACACCACATACTGCACCCATGTTTTTGAATGAACAGTCGGCAACACGTTCGATGACACCCCCAAGGCTAGCAGAGGGTGTAGCCGCTGCTGACCTATGCACACCAAGCCATGCACAATAAGGGGTGGAGGAAGATTTTGATACTAATGCTGATGTTGAAGCAACATTTCTAGGATCTTCCTGTGTCACTAGAACGAGTTCAATAGTGACAACATTTTTAGTGAACGAGGAACTCGTTCCAATAAAGATAGAGAAGATTCCAAGTAATTATAGATTGTTCAATTTAGTTTTTATAATTTGATTGTAATATACCGATAAAAAAATTTTATAAACTAATGATGGCATTATTGTTTTGCAGAAAATGGTGTATTTTATAAATATCTAAATGATTTGACCTTAGATATATTCAGGCCCACCATCTGCACAAGGTGGGACAGACAGACAAAAATTTTAAAAGATGAGCTAACTAATCAACTAGTTGGCATGTTGGGAAAAGATACCTTCGATACAACGAAGGTCCTAAAGAAGGCTGGACAACATATGAATATTGTTCGATACCAATATAGGGTTCACCTAGAAAACAACCCTAGGTATGAGCTCCATCTGATGATTCCATCAAGGGAGTGGAAATCCCTAGTGGAAGATGGAAAAGAGAGGGCTGTGAGAAAAGCAGTAAAGATACCACCATGCACAGGGAGGTATGTAATACATTCCACAATGTAATGGTAAGCCTTATTATTATTAATTTTATATCGAATTTGGAACATCGACTAACATAATTCAACACTTGATTAGGTTGTCATACACATTAAAGGCCACAAAGGAAAGAATGGATAAAATTGGTCAACACAAGCTTGGTCCTAGTGGTTATTCGAATTTGGAGGCATGATTTATAAGTATCAAAAACCCGATACTGCATCCAAATAATAAATTGAAAATTATTTTCATTTTAATTCGACACAAAATATAAAATTAATGATGTTCTGAAAATATGTAGGTCGACCAATTCAAAGAAGTTTCCACTCAGGAAGACTTGAACCTTGGCTTCCAACATGGCTTTGAAGCTGTTGTTGAATGCCGAAAAACATTGTATGGAAACACGGTCTTCTGGTGATCCATCTGGTGCACATGTATATAAAAACTATATATTTTAATGAACATTTATTAATGTTGAAACAAAACTAGTCAACAGGGGTTCCCTCTCTATCGACACCCAAACCATCGTGATCTCCCTAAGCACCGGCCCAGACAGGTTTTACCTCGTCCGACAACACTTGCAGAGAATATGAAGTCTCACCTGAGTTGTTAGAGGGAGATCTATCGTAACCAAGTTTCTGAAGTATGAAGGAGGACAATGCATCTACTTATCAATTCAGCGCAGCATTATTGAACAAATCGAATCGTTCAGATTATGCATTAACAGAATCATGTCATCATTTAGTGGAACGAATTCAACATTCTTAGATCGAAACAAATATATTGAAGAATAAAAATATATAGCAGTATATCATCATTCATAGCAGATAAATAGCGCAGCATTCAAAGATACACATTGCATTCACATTCATTAGAGGAAATTTGGGGTCTAAAATGGGCCTTATAAGAAAATGCACCAATAATAAATTTTGTGAGTTGGAATTCAGGAACGAATAGAATTTCAATAAAATGAGTCAACCATAATGGTTGAATTGATATATTTGTCATAAAAGAAAATTACTTTTTTTGTTTGTATTTTCGACATATCTCCCTGTGTTTTTACTCAAATTTCGAGCAGGAGAGCTCATCATCATGTTTTTTCAGGTATTTCTTATTTTTGGGGTAGCGGGGTCCGTCAAAAGTATGCAGTGTGGATACTCGTTGGATGCAGAATTAAATTCCACATCCAACGAGCTCTCCTACTTGGAATTTGAGTAAAAACACATGGAGATATGTCGAAAATGCGAATAAGAAAAGTAGTTTTTTTCATTCTTCCTCCAAAATTAATAAGTATTATTTTATTATTTTAACTATTATTTTATTATTTTCCTTAGGAGGCCCATTTTAGACCTCAAATTTCCTTTAATTTGGATCGCAGAAAATAGGAAAAGAAACATTGATTCTGCTCAATATTCATCATGTCATATTAACCTTTGCAGCAAAACATAGATTCTCCAAAATAGTTCTTCAACTAACATACACATATCCAAAAAGTTCAGAAGAAGACTAAGAAAATGCGCAAGGATCCAGCCCAAGAAGAAGACTTAACACTTGCAATTCTAGATTTATTTATAGGCTTGCACCTTTACATTGGTGATCCACTTAACCAACTTCCTAACTACTTCTTGACAGAATCTAACAAATAATGACCACAATCCACATAATGCGGTCCAAATCTACAAAATATGACCAAAATACATAAAATATTCTAAATCTAACTTGTGCGCCTTTTTCCACCTTGCACGAAATCTTTGACCTTGCGCAACATCCGCGATGTTGCACAGCTAAATTACCCCAAAAATTCCTACCAACAGACCCCCAACACAATATTTTGACTCTCCCTCGAGCCACGTCAGCTGGAAATGGTGTATCTGCCAATCTTCACCTTGAAGTCCTTGTACTATTGGGTAATTTCCTTGACCTGTTCTTTGATTTTCTTAGTAGTATCCCGAAATGTTTTCAACTCATGCTCTAATGGATGCTCGATGATATTTTCTGTGACATCCTTTATTCCCTCTTGAACTCCTTGTAGTACTGAAATTTCCTTTAGCGAGAGCTACGAGCCAATCTCTTGAAATGAATCTAACAGTGTTGTGCGCCTTTGTTTATGATCCCTGGCCTTTACAACCTGTTGCTGCAAGTTCTTCAGTTCATCGTAATTTGTGATCTAGATGACTGGGGGCATCATTTTAAGCAACGTCTTCAATATTTCCAATTTCCCCTTGGCCTCCTGCAACTGCGTGGTCAGCTGCTCCAACTATGCATCTTGAACTACATTGCCGCAAAATTGTGTAGTCACGTCAGTTACTTTCTTCGCTTCCTGTTCCATTTCCTTTAGCTGCGTTGCTAATTCCTCAATGGTGCTTTTCCTCTATATAAATTTCTCAGGTGGTGTATCTAGATGTACCAGGTCCTGCAAGTCCACATTGTCACGCTGCAATTGTGCAATGATGGCCCCAAGCCTCTCTGATTTTTTCATGCATCCAACTCTGTCATGCTCTCAAATATGTGATGACAAGCATCAGAAACTATTGTCTCTAAGTGGACTCTGTTGTCCCAGAGTTGTGCCTTTTCCATTGTCAGGAGGTCCTACTCCTTTTTCAGCTCCTCAATTTCCTTGGAATTCTCCTTGATCAACCGCTCTTGTTCATTCTGCAATTCCTCAATCTCTTTGTGCGCTTCTGCCTCTTTCTCCTGCGACCTCAAGAATTGATCACTGATAATTTGTTCCCTGTTCGCTAACTCCCGATTGGCAAACCTCTGCATGTGCACCAATGTCTGTGTCGAAAACGCATTGATGTCTATGGAAATATCATGTAACTATCACAGTGAGGTGTTGAGATCCTCATTATTGGTATCGATCGCATGTGACAGAATTTTCACAGTCCTAATCCACGTCCTAGTGATGATTGAGCCAATCCTCTCCACGGTAGATTCCTCCGGTACTTTAGTCAAAACTACATCAATTAAAGACTCAAGGTGAGTTTTTACCTCATAAAATCCATATGTTTCTTGGTTCTTCATCTGTTCTCATGTTGCATCAATCACTATTATAACAACCTTGATAATACGACTCAACTGCTCCTCAGCCACTGGTGTTGTGCTGCTAGTCGCACCTTGATCCCGCCTTTTCTTCATACGGGATTCCTCAAAATTCCGTGCTGCATATGAATTTGTGGGGGTCCTTGTTGTTGCTTCATCAGAGTCATGATCACTCAGTGGGTTCGGCAAAAGATCCACCAGTACATTAGTTGGTGGACCCGTCGATACTTCCTTGAGGCTGGCAGGTTCGCTCCAGTCCATGGGACAATCATCAACACTAGCATCCATATCTATGTCACAAACATTATATGTTGTGGGAAACCATTATTTATCCGCGTCTCATCGTTCCTGGACATGAATTTTATGCGGTCCAAAAAAAAACTGGAGCACTCACAGATACTTCACCACAGATTCTTCTGTCAGCCATGGAAGCTTCACTGTTGTAGCTTGCATCGCCTCCCAGTATATCCATAACTGAATTGCACATTCCTTCATTTGCTATGTTTCCTTCACATACCAAAGGTTCTGGTATCATGCACCTTTACAAAATTTTGTTGCATCTATGTCCATCCCCTGATACTCGTCCTGCTCCATCCAAGCCACCAGCATAATCAAAATGAGTAACCGGATGTATGCGAACAATCGTTGCCCCTCCTGGACTGCGAGTGCATCATCCGTCAACTGGTTCATCAAAAATAGCGACCAGTTCATCTGCACCCCTTATGCACATTTCTCCATGCAGGCGATGACCCATGAATTACATTGGTTGGGTTTGTTCATTTTGACAACCTTGCTAACCATAATCCTCACTGCAATAAGGATCATTGGCTTGTTTATACTGTCAACGTGGTATGCTCGTCTGTTGTGCTACAGGTTGTATCTCTTATTCAGTTGTGCAGCCAAACTTATGTCCTTGTCTTTCCCCTTAAAATACTGGGATGGGTTGGGCGTGTTCTTGGGCAGCCATGTGATCTATGAAATAAGCACCACAGTGAGTGCAAGTGGTCAGTCCAGCCACAGAGTTCCTCTGTGGAAGCACACCAATAGATACCTCACACATGCATTTTCCTCTTTCGACCACCCAAAGTGCAGCATGTTGATCAGTCCCAACAGTCTCGATATCGCCAAACCTCACGTCCAGCCATGTGGAATTCATGTTATTGGGCTGCCTCCCGCCTGTGCTGCAGGTAGATATGGTTCTCTAGTAATATGTGGTGATGCAAGAATATCATGGTCCTCGTATTTCATTCATTTGAGTGTGGGAGCAAAGTCCCTGGTACATATCATGCCCTGTGGTATCACTGACATCCTAACCGGGTACTTCTGGTTCTTCATCATCTTCCTGCGCTTCGCATCTGGTTGACAGGGAAGCACATACCCAAGGATATCTGTAGTGGATACCTCTACGTGGGCTGATGATTCATCATCCCCTAAAGTAAATGTACCCATATATGTGATTGCCTCCTCTTGTGCTTGCGTAGACGTTCTAGTCTGTCGCTTCTTCTGAACCGGGGAATTCTACCACTGCGCCCCCCTCTTCTTCTTTGGAACTGATGATGAATCCACTGGCATACTTGCAATTTATTCTTCTATGGGTACCTCAATGACTGGTGAATCTCTCTCTCTTGAAATATCAACTATAAATGGCTCACTCAGCATGTCGCACCACTGCCTCCAAGTTCACTACGAGAACCTCAACGTCACTGCACTCTGTGACTCGATGGCACAAATTAATACAACTCACTGAGAACTCTGTGAATTTCTCAATATTCACACTTTCACAATGGTGAATTCTGACCGCATTCGACCACTTCTTATAACGCTGAATCGATCTTCTTCCCATTATGACCAAATCATTATGATCCTTTTTCATCGTTATGACCAAATCATGCATTAATCACCTGAATCGCCATCAATCCTGTCAATCCAACAGTCGTATCCATCATTGATACACGTCTCATACGAGAGAACCGTCAATTAACTACTTTAACTACCCAATTTATTGTTGATTTGACTCTATTGCGACTCCGCGAATGTCCCGACATGACTCCCTACCTATGATACTGACTCCTCTACTTGCGCATCCACTTCTTCTGGGTACGCCATCCTCTTGACTACCATCCTATCCTCATTTTTTTATTATCATATAGTGCCTCAACAATCATGTAGCTTTGGGCCTGTCCTATAGGGCTTAAACCTACTACCATTCACTAGCTTTGGAAGCATTGCACCATCTAACTATTTCAATTGTACTGCACCTCCTGAAGTAATGGAATTAATGAGATATGGTCCTAGCCAATGCATCTATAACTTAGTTGGATGTTTGGAGAACTTGCTGTCATACATCAACACTAAGTCTCCTTGCTGAAATTGTTTGTTCTTAATATGTCGATCATGCCAGCCTTTTGTCAATCCTTCTCAACGCACTTGTGAAAACATGCAACAAAGTGGTCTTCCTCAAGCTGCACAAACTACGTCAGGCGTTCTTCTAATGTTGCTTCATCATCCATGCCTGTCATTGCCTCTATGTGCAAACTTGGGACAATGTACTCCATTGACATGACTACCTCTTTCCCATACACCAATTTGAACAATGTATATCCTGTCAATCTTTTGCAAGTGGTGCGATATGCCCATAATACTGCTGGATTTTTCAAATCCCAGACATCACAGTTTGCATTCCATACCTTTGTAAGTGCATGCTCCAACACCTTGTTGAAATCCTCCATTGTCCCATTTGCTTTTGGATGATATGGGGTACTCTTCATATGTTGTATATGAATCTCCTCTGTTAATGCACTGACTATGTGATTGATGAAGTGACTCCCCTGGTCGCTAATCAATATCCTTGGGCACCCAAACCGAGTCAAAATGTTGTCAAACAGGAACCTTGTTGTTGTTAAAGCGGTGCAATCTACAACAGATGCGGCCTCCGCCCATCTTGTCAAATAGTCTGTCGATGTAATTATGTACCATGCACAAGTTCTCTTCCTATTTGGATTCACTGGTCCCACAAAGTCCACAACCCATTTATCAAATGGCTGCAACATCACCTAAGGTACCAATGGCATCTCATCCCTCCTTGATGGTTTTCTAGTTATTTGATAGACATCACAAGTCCACGCATAATCTGTCGCATCATTATTGAGATTTTTCCACCACAGCCTTGTGCGGAGCACCTTCCTAGAAGTAGTGCAACCTCCATAGTGTCCACCGACAACTCCCACATGTGCCTCTACCAATATCTTCCCTTTTTCATGTGGTAGGACACATCACCTTAAGATCTCATCCAGTACTATCTTATAGAGTTGTCCAGCGATCAACTGGAAATCCATAGCCTTAATGACCAACTGCTTCTTCTAACTTGTAGTAAGCTCCTTAGGTGTTGTTCCTGTAACCAAAAACTGAATTATTTGCTTAACACAATCATCAACCATCTCAACTATAAATAGTTTCACATCCGGTAACCCATATTCAATGTTTATTGGTTCTTCACCTTTCTCAATTCATGATAAATGATCTGGGCTCGCATTCAAGCGACCCGGCTTCATAATTATCTCAAAATCAAAATCCTGAAAGAGAAGTAGCCAAAACCAGTCGATAGATGTTCCCTCTCTATTGACACCCAAACCACCGCAATCTCCTTGAGCACTGTCCCAAACAATTTTTAACCCATATGGAAACACTTGCAGAGCAGATGAAGTCTCACCCGAGATGTTCGAGGGAGAGCTGACAGAACCAATTTTTTGCTATATGAAGGAGCACAGTGCATTGACTTATCAATTCAGCACATCATTATTCATATTATGCATTAACAGAATCATGCCATCATTCAGTGGATCAAATTCAACATACTTAGATCGCAGCATATACATTGAAGCATAAACAGATCTAACAGTATATCATCATTCATAGCAGAGAAATAGCGCATCATTCACAGATACACATTGCATTCACATTTGGATTGCAGAAAACAGGAAAACAAGAAAATAGGAAAAGACACAATGATTTTGCTCAATCTCCATCATGTCATATTAGCCTTTGCAGCTAAACACATATTCTCCAAAATAGTTCTTTAGCTCACATACACATATCCAAAAATTTCAGAAGAAGACTAAGAAAATGCGCAAGGAGCCAGCCCAAGAAGAAGACTTAACACTTGCAATTCTACATCTATTTATAGGCTTGCGCCTTTACAATCGTGGTCCACTTAACCAACTTCCTAACTAATTCTTAACAAAATCTACAAAATAATGACCACAATCCACATAATGCAGTCCAAATCTACAAAATATGACCAAAATACATAAAATATTGTAAATCCGACTTGCGCGTTGTTTTCCACCTTGTGCACCATACGCGATGTTGTGCAACTAACTTACCACAAAACTACATGCCAACAATTAATTGTCATGTAATCTATTCGTTATAAACAATTAACATAAAATATTTATTCTGCTTTGAGGAGGAAAGCAATGATCTTGTTAATATGTCAATGATGTACAACAACTAGTCGAAGATCATGCTTCGATTCCCGGTAATGAATTTTTTAATATGCTACTGTTTTGTATAGATAATTGTAGATGGTGAACATTAATTGTACTTGTCCATATTTCAACCGCAGAGCATGTAGATAGTCACACTATACAGGTTGAGCCTGGACATGATAATGAAGAACATGATGTTCCCATGCCAAGTAAAAAACCACCTTTGTAATGTTTTTTTAAATGAGATACTTGTAATTATAAAAACAAAAATAAATTAATGCAACATTTTCACATTATTGCAGCAATTTCGAGCTCCTTTCCGTAAGATCCACGTGGAGAGAAATCTATTGGGGATATTGAACAACAAATTTTGGAACTTTGCGCTTCTTTCTCATTTTGTAAAGAGAAGAAAAGTAAAAAAGAAGTGACCAAGGAAATTTTGAGTAATTATTTTTTATAATACAATGTCATGCATGGTTTTTTCCGCTATCCAATGGATGAATGGTTTACTGAATGCTTTAGTGAATGGTTTACTGAATGGTTTTATTGGCTATTGACAGAATGAATGGTTTAATGAATGTTTTCTTCATCTATTGAATGAATGAATGGTTTAATGAAAGTTTTTTTCAGCTATTGAATGAATGAATTTCACTAAATTTTTATTTGCAAGTAGATGCATTGGGTTTGGGGAATTGAGAGTGATATGAGGGGGGGAGGGGCCATAAGAGCTTCCACCTTCAAGTGGTTGGTCCTATTTAGTAGAGAATATTAAATTATTCTTGAAACAGAGAGGAGATCAATGAATTGTAAGGAATTATACATTAAAAATAGTTATATCTATAATTGTAGTGTTTAAATTTTACTATTTCTATTTGACTCATCCATTGGAACTTGTTATAGATAGCCTTGGGAAACATTTTCATATTTCAGAAGAAAAATTGGCATTTTGATGTGATCGATGGCCTTATATACATAGTGTTGTGGTTCTCCATGTTTCCTCAGGTGATCTCTTATTACCAATTATTTTACTTGAATATTATTGTAATTTACATTGTTAAATTAAAAATGTTCATCAACCGTAAAATGTTCATTATTATTGTTGATTTTATTCATTGAGACAAACTACTCAAACTGTATTTTTTTAGCTTTGTTTTGTTATTTTCATAAACATGCAAATATTTATTTGATGGGTCCTAACATGAAATTATTGCAACAGGAAAATATTTGTAGTATATTGAAAGATGTTTTGAAAGGTAAAGCAAAAGAAGACAGTGCCAAGCTCCACAAATCAAGGTAAGTTGTACCAAAAAATTATAATTAGTATCACCAACATAGGTTTGTTGCATGTACGTTTTGCAAAAATACTTGGGGAAAATCTGATTGATCTTTCCTTCCTCATATTTTATTCATCAATCAGAGCTCGAAGAATCAAGTTGCTAAGCTCACAAGGATATAGGCCCCATTCATTTTTTATTATCTCATTTTCCTTGTCCATTCATTTATAGACCCAATCACATAGAAACATTGCCAACAAAGAATATTTTCACCTTAGACAAGCTTTGAAAGATAGTAAAGGGACCTCATGCATCAACTTTACCCTTGAAAAAACCTAGAACTTGCCAAGAAAGGAGGTGCGCACCACTTGATTAACCCATTACACGAGAAGAAAGAGAAAAAGTATCTTATTTTATCCCATGATCTTGATTAAAAATGAGGAGGATTTGCCTTATTTATACTTGTAAAGGATAACTTAACCCTCCTTTAAGTTGACCTACCTTGTGGGATTCTAATACCTAGTTGCAACCAAATAATCTGTCCAACATGGAAATTATCCCTAATCCTATGATATTTTGTAAAACATGCTCCATGCTTGGAAGGGGGTAATTGTATTTGGGAGACATAAGGTTAATATTTCTGAAATCAATACAAATGTGAATATATCCATTCTTATTTATAACAGGAACAACATTAGCAATCTACTTTGATAACCTAATAGGGGTGATGAAGTGGGAATCCAGGAGCTTTTGTAACTCTCTCTATATCACCAGAGCTACATCCTTGTACTCCCTTACCAAGGATTTCAATTTCCTTTTCTCTTATGTACACCCCTTACCAACTTTGATGATCCTATTAGTCTCTTCAAAGCCAATATTTATCTCTCGTACCTGTTTAGCCAAATCAATTTTGTTAGTACCTTTATTTTTTTTAGATTTATAAAAAAAATACCAGCATCCATTACTATATGAGACAAAGATCCAAAACACTACCTCAACAGTATGTTGTGCATGAGGAATAACCATGCATGATGAAAGCAAGTAGAAGATGAAGCCATAGAGTATGCCACTTGGTTTTGGTCCCTCAAAATTGCATTGATGGAAAATGATTCAAATTATTCAATCTCATCCCAAAATTCATCCCTCTATGTATTGATCCTTAGGCTCTTTTCCTCAAAGAGGTCTATTACCTAATTTGCTATCATCTTAGAATCAAGAACCACTTTTAATAGTTTTATTCCTATTTTTCATCCCTAGTCAAGACCTATAAATAAAGCCTCGTATTTGGCCATATTGTTTGTATAATCAAATTCCAAATGAAAAGGAAAAGGAAAGTGAAAACTACCCTTGCAGTTGCTCAAGATCTTAACCTTTCACCTTCATAGTCATAACAATAATTGATGCTACTGAGTCCAACATGCAATTTTTAAGTAATAGTTCACCATCAAGAAATGAAGCGTAAAAAGGGAGTCCATTAACTTTTTTCATACCAAGACATACCAGGGGTTGATCATTTTATGGGCTTATGGAATCACCCAAACTCAAGAACTTGTTGATGGAATTCTTTTGACTAGGAAAACAAATTAATTTTGTTAGTAGCATTGAAATATTTATCTTTGATATCGCACTTACCACACATAATTGTGATTGAGCATGAGTAAAGAATCCTACTTTTATGAGGAAACCAATTTTTGAGTGTCCTTTTTAGTATGAGTTGGTTATTTGGTTGGCTAGTAGATGCTTTGTTTCTCTTTACATAAGATTTTGTGATTTTTGTCACTATGGTTGTTTCTTTTGAGTTCACTTTATTCACTGGAGATGGTGCCATTTAGATTCCATGGGAATACACACTAGTGGGCACTTTAATTTTTTCATGCATTGAATTAACCCAAATTTAAAGGTGAAAAAGCTTGCTTGGATTCCCT
This sequence comes from Pseudotsuga menziesii, assembly GCA_001517045.1. Classification (NCBI taxonomy): domain Eukaryota; kingdom Viridiplantae; phylum Streptophyta; class Pinopsida; order Pinales; family Pinaceae; genus Pseudotsuga; species Pseudotsuga menziesii. The sequence goes on from LPNX010077235.1 coordinate 411,589, forward strand.
CTTATTGTATTGACATCTGGTATACAAAATATTCAAAGGAAAACATGTTCAAGGAATCATCTTGTTTTTCATAAATGTATTCCAACTAATCTGCAGGAAACATGTATGTTGTTTGGATAAACACCAAAACAACATACATGTTGTTTCTTGGGTAGTGCTTTTGCATGCATTAAATTAACCCAAATCTAAAGGAAAAATATCTTTCTTGGTTTCCCTCTTGTTGGATTAAAACCTGGTATACATGCAGGTTGAAATCTTTACAGGAAAACATGTTCAAGAAACCATCTTGTTGTTTAGAAATGCCTTCCAACTAGTTTTGGGAAAACATGTATGTTGTTTGGGTAAACACCTTGCAACCCGCTTCTTTTTTGGGCAAATTACATAAGCAACGATAGTGGTTAAACAATGCATAATATTATGTATATCAACTTTCTTTTCAAGATGGAAATTTCTTCTAAGAGGGGGCTTCCTTCAACAAAATACCCACTAATTTATAGGGGCATCCTACTGATTTTGTAGACTTTTTTCTAGACATAGCATCTTGTTGTTAAAGTACTACAATAGATCCATGAACCTTGTTGACATCTTATCATTTTCACTCTCACTTTCCTTCTTTGACATTTGAATTGTTATTCCTTTTGGATCAAATATTACGAAGGATTTACGTTGAATTTTCTTTGCTAAAACCATGTTATTTCCTATCTTAACTAAAACAACAAGACAACCCTCTAAGTTCCTCACATCTTTTTCCCCAAGAAAATAACTAAAGGATTCATTGAATGCTTTAAAGTAATAAAGCAAAGCATATTTTTCATTAGGATGTATATTGTTGGTTTATTGGTCAATACTGAGATGGGGGGTGAATTAGTATTGTTATCTTTTACTAATTTAACCATTTTTTAAAGATATCATTAAAAACACATAACAACAAGAATACACATAACACAGTTGTAACGTGGAAGCCCAATAGGGTAAACCACTAATACGTCCTATTACTGCAAAATTGTTATTTACAAATAGTTTTTCCTACTGCTACAGACAAGGATGGTATTACACCTTATTTACCAGCAACTACTGGAAGGAGGCTACAACCCCCTGGTTTATCATCTGCTACTGAAAGGATGCTACGACACCCTATTTTTTCAGCTACAACTGACAGGATGCCCCTACACCCCATTTACTAGCTTCTGCTGGAAGGAGGCAACAACCCCCTGTAGGCATGTTGCCTTCCCTAGAGCCACCCTTCCACCCTAATATGTTTTCTATAATATGCTATATTTATTTTCCCTCCATTCTCTATCACACCCACTGGTCTTTGTTTCTAATTTTCTGATGTGGACTTCGAGACACTTTCTCTCACTCATACTTCTACGTATAAGTATCTTCACTTTTCCTGCATACGTATTGTTCTGGAAACACACCCTTTCACAAAGATGCCCTTTCAAATATGACAATCACACTTATCATAATTCTGTTTATGAACATTTAATTATTAAAATTAAAACTATCAAATACTCTTCCAATAATGGCGTATAATCTCTTCATACTTGTGGGCATCACTTGTAAGTATTGCAGGAAATATTTACTACATGTAAATATCGAACAAGAACATTCTTCCACACCCTGTCATTCATTCAGCACCTCATAATTCATTTCTGTAGCTCGACATAATGTTTTCTGGTGCTTCCGCAATCTCCTTCTCCATAATCAATCTAGGCCATTGATCTAATTTTGAGACTCTCCGATCCGTCGATCTAGCACACAAATTCCCCCCCTCGAAATCGCATTTCCACACCAAATTTCTGCCTCAATGATTCCCCACCATTGATCTTCTTCGGGCGTTTTTCCTGACCGTTGATCGTCGGGTGGCGGAAACTGGAACTAAAACTATTGAAACAAGTTTTCCATACTTTCAACACTTTCCCAATTTCCAAACTTCACCTTTCTACCTAAATGATTCTGCGCCATTGATCTTATGCAGATGTCTTCCTATCCATCGATCTTCTGGATCGCGGGATGTGGGATGCGGAAATGTAACATTTCCTCAAATCATATCTTGACTTTCCACAAGATCCTTTATGTAAGATTCTTTCCTCAAGGTCCTTTCTTCAAGATCCTTTCCGCAAGCTCCTTTCCGCAAGCTTCTTTCTGCAAGCTCCTTTCTGCAATCTTCTTTCCGCAATTTTTCTTCTGCATCGTCAATCTTTTGCGGAGTATTTCCTGAACTTTGATCTTCTAGATTGCGGGTTGTGGATTACGGGTTCATATAATATTTAAACGTTATTTTTGCGATTCCCTTTCCACATTTTTTCTTCCACACCGTCGATCTCTTTTAGTGAAACTAATATTAGCCATCCGATCTTGATCTATTGCAAAACTTTGTATTTTCCTCCTAACTGTCGGAATTAATCCTTAACCATCGGATATAGTGCAGGACTAATATAAGTCGTATGATCTTTATTGTTGTGAAGCTGATCCTTGATCATTGGATCACATGCGGGATGCTTCCTGACCATCAATTTTATATCGAATGCGGATCTCACCATGACTTTGCGGATCTGCATGATTTCTTTGTGAAAATCCTCTATGACTGTTTCTAATAGTTTTGAAGATTTATATACACAGATAATTTCATCATGCTACTGATTATAAGGAATTTATAAACACTCTTGCAAATATAGTTTCTCTAAAGAATTTATAAACACTCTCGCAGATATAGTTTCTTTGTTCTTCGATTGTTACATATACTCTATCTCGTGTTCATTTCACTCTTCTGCAGTTCCACCCTTCATTTGTCTAACCATCTTTGTCATTCAATCAACAGAGCTTTATCTTGGATCCTTTTATAAAGTTGTGTCTTATATTCCTTTCATCTCGGTACAGGCATATATGAGTTTTATACACTTTGAGCAGACATATTTTTATACACAATCATATATCATATTTTTACTAACTTAGTACCTCTTTTTTTCATACTTATGACCACTCATGAGGAGGCTAAAAACCATGGCTTGATGTATTTTCAATCAAGGAACGGACTTATGTCAATAGATGAACTTATTAACACAACTACAACATTTTGGTGGGCATTTCAGAACTTATCAGAGGAATGTTGATATCTTTTTCCTCGGTGATCTTTTGGACAAAGAAATCATATGGTCAGATGCACAACTAAACAATCTAAGTCCATGAACCCTCATTCTGGTATATCCATAACTTTCTCCACAAACACTTTTAAGATAAACTGAGACATTAGGTCACCATCATATGTATTTTCCAACCTTATCACACATGCTACATCATCATATATGCCATGTCATCATCTCTGCCATGCCATCATTGGATTTACTCTGCCATCTTGTCCTTGGTTATTACTTTGTCATCACTGAACTTATCCTGCTACCATATCTACTAGTTATTCCTTTGTCATATGAATACTTTTGACATCAATGACAACTATGTACTCAACATATATGACTATAAATTTTAGTATAAAGCTTAGCAATACTATTATTGAATTTAGAAATATATTCATTTTCACTTTTTCAAGTTGAATGAAACATGTCCAATAAGAATTAATTATCATGTTTGTAATCCCATTTTTATGTAAATTTCCTTTAAACTATTTACATCCATCGATGGAGGCATTAGGTAGAGACTTACACCATGTTTATGCATCCCCTTTGAGAATTTGCACAAACATTTTCATTACCACATCTTGATATTTGACTTCTAATTCATCCACAAATTTCAACAATGCACTCAAATGATCATTGACATATATTTCATTGTTCTTAGAAAAATTCAAAATCCACTTTCTATAGTAACCTATCGACATGTTATGAAGCTAGTTAGAAATTATTAGTTTGTCACAGTGGTCTAGAAACTGAAAATACAGTCTCACAAAGAATTCAAACAAATATGCATAAAATTGGCAAAATGGTGCTGTAATGGAAGTAGCAGCTCTGTATAATCAAATGAAAGAATGATGATACAATACAATGATCATACCAAATGCATGAATACCAAGACAATTCGAATTCCCAAGGAGGTCATTCGAATTGAATGAGTGAGTCTAGCTTAACTGAATGTAAGCCATAGTAAACACTCTAGTTAACCACTGATCAAAACCCTAATTGACTCAACTGAGTCCTAACTGAAGTCGAAGTGCAATAAATTACTGAGTCTAACTGAAAGTAGCTCAGACACATGTCATTGCAAGCCAACCAACAAGTGGTAGCGCATCAATGACTCCAATGAACGTCGATGAGGTTAACTGAAGTGTAACTGAACATCAGAAGTGGTTGGAGGCACCCCTGTTGACTCCAGTTCATTAAATATTAATTAAATAATCAATTTAATGAAAGGAGGAGCCTTCACTGCTCTATTTAACTGATTGTAACCATCAGTTATCAATTAAGTGCATTTATGACACTCATATCACCCCCAGACTGCTCTAGTTAGCCTCCCCGAATGAAGGAGAAGGCTTAGTTAGCCTCCTTGACTGAACATAGGCATGGGTGTGCTCATGCTGATGTCATACAGTGCTCCTCTAATGTCAGTTAAGTCAATAAAACTTAGGATAATAGTTTAACTAGGCCAAATTGACCAAAATGAGTGTGGTGGTAAATGTCTCCAATAGAAATATATGCAAATATCAAGGGAATATAAACTGTAATAGTAACCTAACTACTAGAACTACCATTGTACTAACTTGAGTTTAAACTAACATTGAAAAATAAATGATAAAGGTGAATAATATGGCATTATCACAAAACTTACCAACAAGAGAAGGAATTACCGTGGATTCACTTGCTACAGTATTAGTTGTAGATGATAGTGAAGTGACTACTTGAGTGGTAGTCATGATAGTGGAGTCACATTTAGAATACAATAGAATCTAAGATGGTTTATTTTTCTTTTTCTAGAACAAGTGACATGGTTTGTTGAGGCCCAAAACTATACCTTGCATAGGATTGAATCTCAGTGATCTTCTAGTATTCTCCAAAGTGATTAATTCCTACAATCAATTAGGTCACCAAGTGAGATGAAAAAATATAAATTGATAAATAAAATATCATCGATGTAATTTTGATTTTAGAGGGTTAATGAAGTCCCCATCAATGACACCAATTTGTTATCACATGAATCTACACAAATGAAATTTGCATGATAATGATAGGTAGGCCAACCCTTGTCATGGTTGGTGAGCCTCTTCATTTGGACAGGTGTTTTTCCAAATACGTTATTACTTATTACTTATTTCTTTACTACTATTTATTTTCTCATTGCATGCAATTATATTTTCCTTCTGCTATTTTTTTACGCATTTGTTTGGATAGTTACAATGCCCAATTATAACTAATTTGTGGAATTGTTTGGATGATGAGAGTAATTGTAATATTATGTCTCTAATTGTATTAAATAACCTTGGTCCTTAACTGGGATTTCTAAGTTCTAGTGAAGGGGAATAAGAGAAGAAAATTTCATTCGATGAAATCTTAAAGTGTGGCTATGAGATGGAAGAAATAAAAATATTCTATATAATCATATATAGATATAAACATCCTAGAATTATAGATGTAGCCAAAAGTTAAAAATATGCAAATGGTAAAAGGTTTGCTCATAGAGGTGAAGAATGCACTCTTGCAATCTATGGTTGGAGGAATCACTAGAAAAGAGGTTTGGTCATTTTATTTTGTTTTATGTTAGCTCTAACAGAATTTGGTAGCCAATGAACTGTCCAGTGTGAGGGTGGATCCTACAAAAAAATATGCTAAAGTTGTAGTCTAATAGGAATACTTCCCCATGTCAGATCTATGGAAGCGATATTAGAACAATATGAGAATCTCTCCAATGCATGCTTTGCCAACACAATTAGTGTCAAGTATGTAAGATTGTAGATACCTATTGATGATAGGAAACCTCGGCTAGTTGAATGATTAATGGGTTCTTCATTGAGATGTATTGCATTGCAAATTCCTATTGGGGCAAGTAAGAGTTTGTCAAGAAGATGATAGAGAAAGATATTGTCTTTTGAAGGTTTATTGGATTTAAAAAAAGATAAATCAAAATAAAATAGATTTTTCTTCTTGCATAAATTTTAACTCTTGGTTTTAATGACCATTTATTTAGAATAATTAAGGTTCTATCTATAGCTGGATTGACATGTATTGACCTGAATACTGCTAGAACAAAACATTGTTATACTTTTAAGATCAATGAAATAAGTTTGTTATGTCATCCATTTTATGTATGTGTTAGAAACATACGCTTTGGGATACCTTATATCCTACTATGTATCTCAGGCGAGGATCAATAATTTTCTCCTCCCCAACATTATGACCAATAACTAGTCAATGGGAACTTTTTAAGTATTCTATCCTTGTGCATAAAGGGGAAAAGACAAATTTTATATTTTTCTATGGATTGCATTGGCATCTTTAATAATGCATCAAAATCTGACAAGCATTGGGGCAAAGGTTGTTTGCTATAAAGGGTGTAAGAAATATTATTGTTGATTGCTTGGATGGTATTGAATGGTTTCAGTATATGTATATAGCTTGTCCAGGTGTTTAAATTCCTTTAAAGTCCTTTTGGTTTCAATATATTCCCTACAAATATTTAGAACTGATTCATTTTCAATACAGGAAAGCAAGCCAAAGTCATCCGAACAAGGGTTCTTGTAAATTTTGATTTTAACTTTGAACTTTGGTTGTATCTGTATTCTTTTATTAATACAAAATTTCAACATAGCAATAGATAGAATTTCCTTTTCACAACTTGAGATTATTCATATCCTTAATGAGACATGATGTTGGACATATCATCAAATACTCTGTCATGCTTTTCATGCAGGTGTTGTTACTGGTGCAATAACTACTCCTCTTGAATTAATCAAGACCAGATTGATGGTTCAGGTATCCATTTCAGAAGTGATTTAAGCTATAGTCAATTCATAGACAAGAGGCATTTCCTTTTGTAAACAGTAAGATAGGAGAAGCATGATGACAATGGTAATCTAACTTTTAATTTTGGCATAGGGAACATCAAATCAATACAAGGGTCTATTTGATTGTGTTCAGAAGATCGTGCAAGAAGAAGAATCCTTTGCTTTGACAAAGGTTAGTTTTGTTCTCAATGTTGGTCCACTTCTGCTACTTAAAACCCTTTCTCCACATGCATGTCTTTTGCAACCTTTGCATTTATTTTGATTTTGATGGAAGCTTTATGCTTATGGACATGTAAAAGAATCCTTGTATGTTTTTTTTACTCTGTTAATTATGGGTGTAGGGTTACCTTAATCTGTTGCCAGTATTTTTTTTAATACTTTATATAAACACATTTATTTTATCTATTTTCATTAGCCTATAATAATTTTTATTGCATTACAGTAGATCCTATTTTCATTAGCCTGTAATAATTTTTATTGCATTACAGTAGATCCTATTTTCATTAGCCTGTAATAATTTTAATTATTTCTATATTTGACCAAATAAAATCCCAAACGTATGATAATTTGAATTTAGAGACCTATGAATTCCAAGCTTGGATTCTAGTCCATTCAAATCCTTTTTATTTTGGATTTGAAAATCTTTCCATTTATTTTTTTTTGAAATTTAAACGGGGTTGTCGGTTTTTCGACAACGTCAAAGTGGCACTTGTCGTCGAATATCCATCCAATCCGACAACTATGCTACACTATCGATGAATTATTCATCGGTTATCCAACTAGAAAGAATGAAGCGTCATCGGATTTACGAGATTTATTTGGTGAAGGAGGTCATCAGATATCCATCAAATCCGACGACCCTACTAAACTTCATTAGATATCCATCAAATCCGATGACCCTGCTAAACTTCTGATGCCTCCAGTCCTTCAGTGATTCGACATGTATTAAGAGGTTCACCAGATTCCATAGCGGAGTGAGACGTCTCATATTCGAAACCTATGAAGGAGTGGTTGTCGATAGTCTAATGGGTATGGAGTGCCACTTGACGTCGGTTTTTCGACAAGGGGGTGTCAAAAATCCAACGAGTTTATTTCTTTGTCAGAATTGACGTGAAATTCCACTAACGTTTTAAAAGAAAGAAAATTGTCGAATTGACGACATCAATATGTCCAAAATCGGACATTTAGGCCGTCAAAATTTGTGGTCAAATTCACTTGTGCAAGAGGCACAGAAAGTAGTGAAAATCTTGCAATATTTTCAAGGTAAATTCGGCACGAGTAAAGCAATGGAAGAATAGCTTTGTGTGGCTCAAGATGAGCCACATGTGAGTGTTGGGGTCCTGTTGGGCCTAGGGAAATATAGGTAGAATTTAGTTATAATTATGCCTAAGTATGAAAAGTATCAGGTTACAATAAGTAAAAGGACCTGTGACATAAGTAGAGAAAGAAGGAGAAGAAGGGGAAGGAGCCGCAACAGAAGAATCTATGGAAGGAAGGAAGGATAAGGTAGAATAATTAGTAAGGAAGGAATATGCAATAGAAGAGGAACAAAAGCATAAAGAGATAAGGAAATAAGAAGAGGAGAGTTCGTGATAGAAGAAAGGTCGTGACAAAAGAAGAACAATGATAGAAGGAATGGATGCGACAATGAAGGATGCGACATAGTTAATCATGTCAGAATACAAGCAATGGTGCAATGGCTAGAAAGCGACATATTGGAAATATCATGGGTACAAAGTCGTCTAGAGTCAACAGGAGCCACATGTATGAAAGCATCTTTGTAAGTCAGATCTTTAGTGCCTACTGTCATGTGTTGATAGAATAGGAAATACAACCTATTGGCTAACTGTATGAAATCGGCTGAAAATGACATGTAAGAACTTATTAAAGGAGGAGCTCAAGTTGTATGCGGGTTAGCCTTTGGAAGCTCTGTTGATGTTAGTCTCAGTAGTGTCTGGTAATTTAGTGATATTCTGATTTGTATTGTGGTTATTATGTTGAGTCGTTGAGTTGTAGAGAAGAGTTGAATACCCCGTAGCTGAGTGTGCAAGATTGTAAAATAGATTGAGTCAATCCAGGATATGTGCAGATAATTAACAAAAGTCATAGAAGAGATTGAGTTGATCCATGATGTGTGTAGATAATTAGTAGAGTTAAGTAGAGGAAGAGTAGTGAAACATAAGACCAGAGAGAATGAGAGGAGAAACATGTTTGTATAGATAAACAAAGGAATATCTTGAACAGAGTATGCAGATTAGTGCACAAAACAAACGTGCCATATATTTCTCATTCCAGATGAAGAGCGCCTTTGTGGTTTTTCCCAGATGAGTTTCCACGTTAGATTCTATGTCAAATACATAAATGATGAATGTGATTGAGTTGCATGTATATGTTACTATGAATATGTGTTTATGTATTTTCTTATGAATGAGTTTATATGTGTTTGTCGCACTATTACTGATGAATGTATATATGTTGCATTGGGTTTGTTGTTATAATTTTTGTCAAAGGACAAGTTGTATCATGACTTAACTATGTATAACAAGTACTAATACCCCACCCATCAGCCTTCGTTGATCACCTTGGTAGAAAAACAAGGGATGCGAAATTCACCCACCCAACTGCGGAAACTTTGTTCTAGAAGTTACCCATAGAAATATATCTCGGGTTAGACTGCATTTGCATTGCAGGTGCTTTCGACTGAGCCTTTCTCTATTGGGATGATATCCTAGGATTTGTTGCGCACAAGGGGAGGGACTAAACCTAAGTCGAAGGTAGGAGAATCACCAACATGGATCATGTATTTTACTACTTCCATGATGGATATATTATTTCTTTCTACCGCTCCATTATGTTAAGGATTTCAAGGGGTGGTGATCTCCCTCTTAATCCCATCTTATTTACAAAAATACTTGAATTCATTTGAAGTGAAGTCTCCTCCATTGTCTGATATCAATATCTTGATCATATTTTTAGAGAGATTCTCTACAAGGGCCTTGAAGTCTTTGAATATTTCAAATACCACATCTTTACTTTTCAATAAGTAAATCCAAGTCTCACAGGAATAGTCATCAATAAAGGAGACATAGTAAAATACCCTCATAGAGAAGTAGTTGAAATCAAACCACATACATATGAGTGAACAATGTCCAAGGCCCCTTTCACTTTATTGTTGCTCCTTGGAAATTGGTTCTTGGTATTATTTCCTTGTGCACATCCCTTGCAAACTCCTTGACGATCAATCTGTATCTCTAGTAAACTTGTTACTACCTTGATCACAATTGACAATTATTTGTAGTTCACATTGCTACAGTCTTATATTCCATATCTCACATGGGATAATGGTACTAGTTGTTAGGGTTGAATTTGAATTTTTCTTTAATTTGTAGAGTCCTCATTATTCAATTCCAATCACAACTGCATCATCTATTCTCTTTCCTTTTGGCCACATGAGGACTTCTCCATCTACAAAAGAAAATCAAAAACCTTTCTTATCTAAGGTTGAGATAGAAAGGAGATTATTTTTCAAACCTGGGACATATAAGACTTCCTTCATCTTCATGGACTTTCTGAAGTCCAAACTATAATAGGATTCACCCATTCCTTTAATAGGATACTGATAATCACCTCCAAGATTCACATTGTGTGGTGAGTATTTCTGTAAGATATGAGAGGGAGTCTTTATAACCTATCATATGTTTGGCGACACCACTATATACAAGCCAAGGGTCACTTACATGTGATATTGAGCCTATGAAATATGATATTAAGACATATTCTTCATTGGATTCTTCATCTCATTGGTCTTCTCTTAAAATGATTCATCATCTTTGACTGCATGGGAATGGAAATTTTTGTTTCTATTCTTGAATTGTTCTTATTTGAGGGGACATTTTCTAGATATGTGTCCCATCTTGTGATAGTTGAAACATTCAAGGGATGATAAATATACTTTGGGCCTTTTGTTCCTTTTAAACCTTTGAATTTTGAATCTAGTATATTGATCATGATCATTTCTCTTGTTCCTTCCTTTATTTGCATGAGCTTCCAAAGCTTGATCTTCATTGTCATTTAGTTTTCTTATCTGTTTTCTATCCTCCCTTCTTCTTGAACACATTCTTCCCATAATATATTGAACTTGGTAAGATTTCTTCTAGCACATATTACTCTAATTAAGGATTCATAATCCCTTAGAAGACCATTCAAGGTGGTCATCACAACTTCCACTTCTTCTACCATGTCACCAATAGCTTCCAATTGTTCTTTGATATGTGATACTCTTGTGAAGTATCACTGCATAGTCTCTTCCTTTTGAATCTTTACACCCTTGAGTTGATTTCTCAAGGTCATTTCTTTTGTTGATGTTCTTTAATTCTTCAAATATACTAGATAGTGCATCTAACATTTCCTTTGGATTCTTATTTGAATATACTTCAAGGATCAAATGATCCTTAATATAATCAACTATGATCCTCTTATCCTTGACCATATCCTTCTTATGCTTTTATTTTGATTCATCTCCTTCTAGTTCTTGAACCTCCTCTTTAATGTAGATCTCTAGGTCATGTTCTTCATAGATGAGCATGAATCTATGCTTCCATGCTCTAAAATTCCCTTCTCCTTCAATATTTTCATCAAGCTTGGTATTGTTCGCCATCTTTAATGAATGAGAACCTCAAATGGAAATATAGGAAGTAGAAATTACCAATTTGAAGACGGATTCCAGGACCTGCTTTAGGTTGACCTAGGGTTTGATAAGGAAAACCTAATTTTCCAACTGTGGTCACTTGCAAATATGATTGGAGTAAAATATGCACCTCCTTAATGCGATCTAATATGAGAGGTCATTTCTCCAAATCTGTGGATAGAAATTTGAAAAATATGATGCCCTAGTATCTCTCGGCAGTAGTGGTAGCTGCTCAAAGATTGAAAATCCACATAACTAAAAATTGTTCCTATAGAAAGATGCACCCTCCTAGGAAAAGTTAGTTGGACCTTATTTTTCAACTGATCTGTGGAGAGAGTTTCCTGGAACAATAAGACCTAGCTGGTTGAACTATTGGATAAGCTGCTGCATAATGACTTCTTTTAGATTGGCTTTGATACCATGTTGTATTTTTAAAAGTTTTATGCCAAAAAAAAAGGATTGCTAGAAGAGTGACAACCACAGTAACATAAAGAGAAATCAAATATCTATATTGGGAAATCCTCATGGGGGGGAAACCCAATAAAAATTCCTAGATATAGAATCCAAACAAGTACATTGCAAGACTCCAAGAATAAGACTAGTCTCTTCCTCTCTCTCAAATGGAATGCTCCTTCTCTCTCTAGCAAACTTTCTTGAGTTGTGGGTGTGTCCAAATGAGGGAGACACATCATCTATTTATACCCAGTAAGTGAGTAGTCTAATAAACTAATAGGTATGACTTGTCCATTCATCCATGTCTAACTGACCTAGGGAGACTCAGAAAAACATTTAAAAAATACTTTTGTGGGTACTATAGACCCGAGTTACAATGAATATTTTACCTCAATACTTTTACATGAAAAGTGCATCAATGACATCTCCTAATGGAGGAATGATATCTTCAAAATGAGGAATAATAATAATACAATAATTGTATAATATAATATCTTCTGAAGTTACATTTCTTTCAACACTCTCTCTTAACAAGGAAGGTATTCTACAACATCGACAATAACAACAATTGTACAACTGACTAGTAGATTTATATGTCTTAGGAATTTTTGGAACAACAATATCATAAGTCTGTAACATCAACATCATCATGGATCGTCATCATCGTGGAGAATCATTATGGAACATCATCATCATCGTGAAACATCATCATCATGGAACGTCATCATCATGAAACATTATCATCACGGAACATCATCATCATCGCGGAACATCATCATCACAGAAAATCATTATCATGAAACATCATCATCATGGAAAATCATCAACATGACCATCATCATCAGTATGTTAATACTAGTACATAATCATCATATTTAGCATCATTAGTATGTGAATACTGGAAAAAAAACATCAACAACATGTTAGTACTAAAACAACATCATCAACATGTAATGTCGGAACATCATCAGCATAGAAATGTTAGAACAACATCATCAGCAACAACATAGAAATGTTGGAACAACGACATCATCAGTAACATAGAAATGTTGGAAAAACATCATCATCAACATCATATAAATGATGGAACAACATCATGGTGGGAACTCTAGTAGATCCAACGGGACTTTTCTGGCTTACTAATTCTTTTGGACCAAACAAGCCTAGCTAGACATACCAATCTACCTGGGGACCAAACAAACCTTCTCTGGCTTACTAATCCTTTCGTACCAACCAAGCCTAGCCAGACAAACCAACCCCCCTAGGATTGACTAGGCCTTGTCAACATTATTATACCAATCCCAATGGGATCAACCATGCCTTAGCAAGTTGACATACCAATCCTAGATGAAGCTTCCACACCACTACAAAAGGAAACTAAATCATCATCATCACTCCCTCTTATGAAAGAAGTCCCTTCGGACTATACCAAGCTTGTCTTGAAAGTATTCAAACTTTACACGAGACAGAGGCTTAGTCAATAAATCATAAACTTGATCTTCTATAGGAATATACTAGAGTTGTACAACTCCCCTCTGCACCATATCCCAAATGTAGTGGTACTTTATTTCTATATGCTTTGACTTGTCATGGAACACTGGGTTTTCTAACAGCTTGATTCAACTCTAGTTATCGCAGTAGATAGCAGTCACATCCATCTCGGTATCGAACAATCCTACCAACAACTTGTGAAGCCATACTACTTCGCTATAGGTTGAAGATGCTGCAATATATTCATCCTTTGCTGTAATGAGCACAAAATTGGTATGCTTTCTCCTAAGCCATGATATCACACCTAATCCCAAACCGAAACAACATCCTAAGGTGCTTTTTTTGTCATCAGTATGACCTTCCCAATCTAAATCTGTATAACCATGTAATATGATCTCACCATCAGCTACATATATGAGGCCATAATCCAATGTACATTTTAGGTACCTCATAACATGTTTTGATGCTACTAAGTGAACATGTCGGAACTCCACCATATAGTGACTCAAGGTGTTCACAACAAAACATATATCTAGTATAGTATTTGTCAGATACATTAGTGAACCAACAATCTATATATATAGTGTAATATCTACCATTTTTTAGGAATCATCATTCAACAACTTCAAGTTCGTCACCATCGGAGTGTTCATTTCCTTCCAATACATCATCCCAAATATCTTTAGGATCTCAACAATATTTTTTTTTGACTTAGGAAAATATCATATGGGAACTGCCATACTTCGAGACCTAGAAAGTAATGCATCATACCAAGATCTTTCATCTTGAATTTTGTTGCAAGCTTCTTCTTACAAGCACTGATGAGCTTCTCCCCCCATGTCAAAAATGGATTATCCACATATAACAATAATATCATGAGCCCATAATCTACAACCTTATAGTAAATCATGGAATCCACTTTACTTTTAGTAAAGCCCAAACTCATCAGGAAGCCATCAATTCTTCCATACCATGCTCTAGGTGCTTACTTCAACCCATACAATGCTTTCTTGAACATGCATACATGAGTCTTTCTATCATGTGTCTCAAATCCTTGTGGTTGTTCACTGTATACTTCCTCTTCTATCACACCGTTCAGGTAAGTCGTCTTTACATCCATCTGGTGTAGCTTCCATTTCATCTTGGATGTCAGGGAAATAATAGTTTTGATCGAAGTGTATCTTGCTACTAGGGAGAAGGTCTCTTCATAATCAATTCCTTACATCTGAGAGAACCCTCAGGTTACAAATCTTGCCTTGTATTTTTCAATACTACCATCTATTGAATTCTTTGTCTTGAAGATCCACTTCAAGGATACTACCAATTTATTTTCGGTCTTGGCACCACATCCCAAACATCATTCTTTACAATAGAATGGTATTCTTCGACCATGGAATACATCCATTCCTTATTCTTTGTTGCTTCTTCAAATTAGGTAGGATCTTTATGAACAAGGTTGCACATCAAGGCCACATAGCTGGAGTATGCCCTTGGTCTATTGCTTTCTCTGAGAGTTCCTTTCAGAGTGTTGAATATATGTTGTCATCAATGTAAAAGGACCAAAAATATGGATCAACAATCAAATATGTCAAAGGATCACAAAGATGGATCTACAATCAAAGATGTCAATGTATCACAAAGAGGACCATAAATCAAAGATGTCAAAGGATCAAAAATAGGATCAAAAATCAAATATGTCAAAGGATCACAAATTAGATGGACTAGAAATCAAAGGGTCAAAGGAACAAATATCATATGGACCAAATGGAATCAATGATATTTCTATGACATTGGTCATAATTGTGCACATATTCATGCACTCGGAAGAATAATTAAAACACATATGCACAAATACTAATTTCTAGACTTATGAATAAATAAAATTGTGTGTGTAATAGTCCCACAAAGAAGTTGGTAAAACGATTTCTATAGCAACTAATGTGTGTGAAAGTCCCCCAAGAGTGTTGGAAAATGTGTGTTTTAAACTACAAAGAAGAATTGCAAAAGTGACACGTCGACGCAAATTCTAACTTGTCGAAGACGCAATTCAATGGGATGATATATAAAGTAAAGGGACTTCACCAAGTGGACACGTCTCTTGATCCAAGAATATTATAAATAAACAAAAGATGGTTATGGTGAAGTAAGCTTGTGAAAAATGAAGATCTAATTGTTTTACAAGCATCAGAGTTTTTCAGGGGACCAATGGTTCATTGATAGCAAACAATATTTTTTAAGAGAAGTCACAGTACACAGTACAATCAGAAATAAAGAAGAGGCTCTGAAATAAAGAATACCCGTAGTTTGGGTGTGTGAATTTCTTTCTCAAATAAAGAAGAGGTAAATGCACTGAAATAAAGGATACCCGTAGTTTGGATGTGTGAATTTTTTTCTCAGTAAAGACATAGATTGTGGAAAAGCAAGTGTAGCTGAGCTGGAAACTATATTCAGACGTAGATGAATATTACACATGTTTTCGCACATCGTATTCCAGACAACTATTTGACACATATATATACTGACGTTGATCACATATTTATTGAGGGAAATTCAATTAAAACAATAAGTAAAGCCAAACAATTCATGTTTTATAAAATATCAATCCGATACACGTCACGGCCTTACAGAAAAATTTATACAAGCATAGGAGTTTAAACCACAAAATTTACTTTGTGGAAATCCCCAAGTCTAGGCGTGAATCCTCCAATTAAAACTTGAACATTAATTAAAATTATCTTCGATGATAGGGAAAGCCGAGAACTTATCACCACTTTCTAATGTCATTCTAGAAAAACAATTAAGAACACGGTGCTAGGAGCATATCTCCACATCTAAAGGTCGTAACTACTTATATTCCTCAAGGATAAGTCATGCCAGGAATCAAGTATAAGCTTACCCATAGCAACTTATTGCCATCCTAACCATTAAATCATAATCAAGATTGTTGGTTCTTCACCTGCAATTGAGAAGAATGGCAAAAAAATTCAAATGAATACCCATTCAAAAGTTAATGAACAACTAATGCGAAAAGATAGGTAAACCCTGTGTGAATATGTCAAGTTTTTACCCACAAAGAAGCTGAGGACCGAATCTCCTTCAAATAAGAA
Organism: Pseudotsuga menziesii; assembly: GCA_001517045.1. Classification (NCBI taxonomy): domain Eukaryota; kingdom Viridiplantae; phylum Streptophyta; class Pinopsida; order Pinales; family Pinaceae; genus Pseudotsuga; species Pseudotsuga menziesii. Next base: position 428,279 of record LPNX010077235.1, read on the forward strand.
CAAACCCCGGGCGAGAGAACAAAGCTCGGGGAAATAACATTTTTCCATGTCAATCTTTTTCTCCATTGAACTTCTAAGGAAAACAACTCTAAAACTATTAAGTGATAACAATAAACAAGTATGGGACAAATTCCATTGTTCAATGAAGTTTCTCTAGGAAAATTTGGAGCATATCTCCACTTCCATAAAACCTTTGCTTGCAAATGACCATCGAAACCCTAGGATGTTTCCAAAGTAAAACAATAACTCGAGTCGTCAGTACAAAATGTTAAAAGAAATGATAATGCAAGTTGTGGTGGAAACCTTTCAAACAAGGAGGGCCATATTTTTTAATTCCAAAACATCCAATGCATCACCAAAATTGATCTTACTATGTTTACACGGAACATAAATTTGACCATCGTTTACAAAGCAAATAATATAGTAATTTGAGTAATTCATTTGATTATTTGTGTTGGCAACAAGCCATATGTCTACATATGGGGTCCTTGTTAATGTGAAGACCCTTCCTCTTTTAAGTGCGTGAATAATCAATTGTGATCATGAGATATGTGCGTGTGTACCGTGTGTGTGTGTGTGTGTGTGTGTGTGTGTGTGTGTGTGTTGAGCCTAACGAAAACCTATATCATTGATAAAGGAATACAAATAAACCTTGTATGGTTAAATTTCCATATAAGTTAAGTTAATATTGAAGCTAAAATAATATCCCATTGGAAGGTACTTGAGTTAAGAAGTTTAACATTGTACGCTCAGCTTGGTCCTAAATAGGGACTATGCTAGTAAGCTTATGGAAATTCCCCTCACAACCATTGCACGAAGGTAATGATGTACATAATTTGCAAGATTAATAAAATGTGATATTAGCCAATCGCTACGTAAGCTTCAACTTCATGTCAATAACATGTTTCTCCTTAAAGTAGACAAATTCAACAAGTTAAGTGAACACATATAAGCATTGAAATATATTGAACATTAGACATGATATTTATAACACAGCTAAGTACTGAAAGTAATGAGCAATGTTCATAGGACATAAACAAGTATTGCGTGTCTAACTCATCCAAATGCATGAGAACTTCATAATTCCGCATCCATACTTTTGGAAGATGCTTGGATGTAGAACTTAAACCTATTAATTAATTTTATACAAGTTACTTTTCCATGCAGAACCTTTTAGTCAGATTACATGTAAGAGAGTTTTTTTGGATAGGCTTTTGATTGAGTAATTGTCACGTAGTGACATTAATTTTTTTGAATTGTATGTTATTTTTGGGACATTACAAATCGGTATCAGAGTTGAGGTTTAGCACTATGAAACCTATGGGCCTAACTGGCTTAAATAAATAAATTTAACTAGCAGTCGAATTCTCTTTTGTGCATCAGAAATTTACAATTGGAAGATAAATGACACTGCCATAGAAAATGCAACCAAATACACAAAACAGTTTTGGAACTCAAAATTTTGTGTCTTCTCAACTATTCAGTTTGATTTTAAGCACAACTAAAAAAACAGAACTTGAAAGGGATTTTGAGGCCTTAGAATTAATAGACCAGATTAGTAATCAGAGACCTTGGATTTAAAAGTTCAGGTAGCACGAGTGAAGTTAGGGATTCTAATCAACAAGGGAATCTAAATTCACCCCAACATAAGGAAAAGCAGAATTATGAGGAAATGAACAGTGAAAAAAAAATGTTACACCTTCAAAACTGATGAAAGTTGTGCAAAGTTTGTAGGCTGAATTGTAAATTTATAAATATGACAATTTGAAAGATAAACAGGAACAACAGGAAGTGAATTCTATCTTGCGACAAGTATTAACAGAAAGAAATCAAAGGCACCAACCTGTACATGAACCTAGTAATCCGAAAAAAAGGCATACACATAAGAAAGAAAACAAAGATCTAGAAATAGAGAAGGGAAGTGAATATGAGACTAATTCTAGTTCATCTATTGATAGAAAACATTACTATATTGATATTACATTAGAGAATTCTTTCTCTTCTTCTTGTATAAATAAATAAAAGTAAAATATCTAGTAAGGAGAAACAAAGGAGAATTCAAGAAAACCAAAGCTCCTGTCTTTGAAGGAAACTAAAAGGAGAATTTAAGAAAATCAAAGATCATGTCTTTGAAGGCGAACTAGACTCAAGAGAAAAGGTTGAAGAATGGTTGCTAGGGATGACAAAGTAATTTAAAGTATATGACTATCCTAGTAAATTTAAGGCACGATTGGCCATCTATAATTTGAATGGAAAGGATGCCTGGTGGCGGAAATATTTAAAGCTCACCAAAAATCTAAGGGAAAGAAAAGTTACTTGGGAAAGTTTTAAGAAAATGTCTCAAGAAAAATACATGTCTGGACGGTTCTTTGACAAAAATGAGAAAGAATTTCATGAGTTGGAGATGGGATCTATGGCCATGGATTCCTTGATCAACAGATTTATGGAATTAGTCCACTATGTTCCTTATATTAGAGATGAAAAAGTCAAAATCTAGTAGTAATTAAGATGCCTTCCACCTTACTTTTGAGACAAAATTGATATTGATGCACCTAAAACTTTACATGAAGCTTTGTTTTAAAGCTACGATTTATTTTGAACACAACCAACATAGGTCTAAAAATTAGAAAAAGAGTAAGGAAAAGAGAAAGATAGCTTTAGATAGAAGAAGAAAAGGGTATAAGCCTCCTCCCTACATAAAATTTAACAGTAATTATCCAAATAGTTGGAACTTTCCTAGAAGTGAAGTACAGTCAAATATACTAGCCCAAAGTGGGAACAAACTAACTACATATGATAGAAGTAAGCTATCCCAACAACAATAAATTGTTGGAGATGACAATATCCACATTTATATTGTGATTTCCAATAGAAAAGTCAAAAAATCTTGAACAATCTACAAGAGGATGTGATGGTAGAAGATATTGCTAGGACTCCAAAAATTTGTGCTTCCTTGGAAGGCAGGCAAGTTGATCACCAATCCACTATGATTGAAATTAAAGGTAAAATTCTTGCACAACCAGTTTCTATTATGATAGATCCAGTAGCTTATCGTAGTTATGTATCTCCTAAGATTGTGGAAAATTGTAAATTGCATAAGACAAGGCTTAATAAACCATCAATGTACAACTAACAATTGGTTCAAAAATATTTTTTTTAGAACTAATTAAAGGCTACCAAATATACATGAATGGTTTAGAAACAATTGTGAACTTGAACATATTACCTTTGGGAGCATATGATGTTATGATAGGTATGGATTGGCTAGAACAACATCACATAATACTAGACTATCTGAACAAGAATTTTGCATGTAAAGGTGATCGAGGAAAAAAGAAAATAGTGCATGGTGTGCTTAAGAAAATTTCATTAAGACAGATTTCACCCTTACAAGCTAAAAGATGTGTTAGGAAGGGTTGCAAATCCTATGCAGTTAATCTTCAAATTTATAATGCTGAAAATAAACTGGAAATATATCATTTTCATGTTTTGAATGAGTATAAATATGTGTTTGCTAAATATTTACTAGGGCTTCCACACAAACGGGATTTATATTTTTCCATAGAGCTTATACCTGTAGTAGTGCCAATATCCAAAGCTCTATACCACATGAGTACACTGGAGTTAGTTGAGATAAAATTGCAACTTCAAGAATTGGTAGAAAAAGGGTACATTAGACCCAAGTGTCTTCGTGGGGAGCACCGATATTGTTTGTAAAGATAAAGGACAGAACTATCATCATGTGTATTGGCTACTGACAATTAAACAAATTAACAACTAAAAACAAGTACACACTCCCTAGAATTTATGATTTATTTGATCAAGTAGGTGGAGATAGAATCTTTTCCAAAATAGACTTGAGATCCAGATACCATCAAGTGAGAATTCGAGAGGAATGCATAAGTATTTAATAGTCTTCAGAACTAGATATGCCCATTATGACTTTGTAGTGATGTTGTTTGTCTTAACCAAAGCCCATGCAACTTTCATGTGCATGATGAATAGCATTTTCAGCAAATATCTAGATAATTTTGTATTAGTAATTATATATGACATACTCATTTATTCTAGGAGTGAAGAATAACATAATGAACATATGAAAATTTTCTTACAAATATTTTGAGAACAACAACATTATGCTAAGTTCGGTAAATGTGATTTTTATGAGAAGAAAATTTAGTACCTATGACATATTATTTCATAAGAAGGCATCATTGTTGATCCAGAAAATATCAAATCAATTATGGAGTGGCTATCTCCTAAAAATGTATTTGACATTCAATCATTTATGGGGTTAGCAGTATATTATCAAAAGGTTTTTTTAAACTATTCTAAGATAGCTTATCCTATGACATCCTTACATAATAAGGATATAAAATTTGTGTGGACTAAAAAATGCAAAGCAATATTACGTCAACTTAAATAATTGTTAACAAATCCTCCTATCTTAGAAATAGTTTATCCTGATGGAGAATTTGTGCTTTGTACTGATGCATGCAAGGAAGGCCCTAGGAGGAGTCCTTGTGAAAAATGGTTATGTCATTTCATATGAATCTTGAACCTTAAAAACCATGAAAGAAATTATGCAACTCATTATTTGGAGTTGGATGTCATCATACATGTCTTAAAAATGTGAGCCATTATTTGATGGGGAAAAGGTTCATGCTTAAAATACACAACTTAGGGTTAAAATACATTTTTGAACAACCAAATGTGAATGCTAGACAAGCTAGATTCCTGGCCTTTTTAAGTGAGTACAACTTTGAAGTTAAACACATCAAGGGAAAGGAAAACAATGTAGTTGATTCTTTAAGTCGAAGCATACATGTTTTGTATGAGGTAACATCCTGTCAAGTTAATTCTGATTTATATTACAAAATTAAGATAGCAAGCAGAAATGATGAATATTGTGCCGAAATCATAAAAAAAATCAAGAAAATAATTTGGGACAGCAACAAGAAAATTATAAGATTGATGAAACCAGATTATTGTGGTATAAAAATAGATTGTACCTTCTTGAATAAACAAAAACAGATCTGAAATACTACAAGAATTTCATAAACCACCTTATTATGAACATCTATGTTATCAAAAAATGATTTATGATGTCAATAAACATTACTTTTGGCCTAAGTTAAAAACTGGCGTAGCAATGTTTATTGATAAATTCCAAGAATGTTAGGTTGTTAAAATAGAACATCAGCACCCATCTAGATTGTTACAGCCATTTCCCATTCCAGAGTGGAAGTGGGAGGTCATCAATATGGATTTCATTACTGGTCTACCAAAAAGTAAAAAATAGAATGATGTTATACTTGTGGTTGTGGATAAATTATCTACAGTTGCATACTTCAACCCAGTAAAGTCTACATACAAAGACATAAACATAGTAGAAATTTTCTTAAAATAAATCTTTTGATACCATGGGGTAACCTAAGACCATTATATATGACTGGGATGCAAAGTTCACATGGAACTTTTGGATGGCATTGTTTTTTAATTTAAACACATGACTGGAATTTAGTACATCCTATCACCCATAAACAAATGGGTAAACAAAATGTATTAATCAAATATTAGAGGGCATGCTTAGGATGTATGCCATGCATAACCCAACACACTAGGAAGACTATATACACCTAGTAGAGTTTGCTTATAGCAATGACTATCAAACATCAAGTAAAATCCTTTTGAAATATTGTATGGCAGAAAATGTAAGACACCTATGACCTAGGATAGTCTAGTAGACAGGTTGATGTTAGGGCCTGATTTGTTAAAATAAATTGAGCAGATTGTGAACAAAAATCAAAAACATTTGAAAGAAGTGTGGTACGGGTAGAAAATCTATATTGATAAAAACAAACGAGAAAAAGAGTATCAGGTTGGAAAGAATGTTTACTTGAAAGTAAATGAAAATAAAATATCTCTAGTTTGGGAACTTGCAAAAAACTAGCTCCCATATATTGCGAGCCTTTTGAAATATTATCTAGAAGAGGCTTGGTGTCCTATGCACTAGCTTTTCCTGCTCATGTTAGTGTCCACAATGTTTTCCATGTTTATTTACTCAAAAAGTATGTATATGATTCTAAACATATTGTTGATTATAATCTATTACAGGTAGAACCAGAAGGGGAGTTCATGCCAAAACCCCTTCGAATTTTGGACAAGAGAGAAATGCAACTCTGAAGAAGAATATTATCAAGATAAAAGTTCAATGGAACCATCACATCCTTGAAGAGGCAACATGGGAAAGAGAATATGTTTGGAGAGAGTCATATGCCCCATTATTTCAATATTTGTAATAAAGGTACTAACACCAGGACGATGTTGTTTTTAAGGGGGGTCGGATGTAATATCCCGAGTTTAGAAACCCTTTGCGTATAAGACTTGTTTTTAAAAATACTTAAAGTGTTTTAGTTTATGTTGAATCATGTGACCCTTGAGAATTAAGTATATTTATAATTTTGAAGTTTTTCATTTAATGTTGTCATGTGACTCTGAAGCATCAAGAAAGTTGTTAATTAGTTGTTATTATTTGGTGTTGAACTTTGGAGCACCAAATATGAAAAAACTGAAGTGTTTTTGAAAATTGATGTTGAGTTGAAAATATTTGGAGAATCAAAATATTTTAATAAAAACAAAATATCTTACTTTATGTTCCAAACTTCTTGAGTGGCAACGAGGGACCAAGTACACTAGGAGGGGTATGACCTTTTTAATTAATACATGAGAAGAATACATGATGCAAAAGAATAAAGTGAAGGAAATATTCATTAAAATAATATTAAATAAAAGAAATGAGAGAAATAAAACCTTAACTACTTCTTGAAAACAAAAGAACTATAAAAGGAGAAAAAGGGAAGAAAAAAGACACTTTTTCTTCAAAAGAAAAGAGAAACCATGAATGTTGAATAGAGCCTATTCCTATAAAAGAAACATTTTTGCATAGAGTGAACATTATAGGGGTAATGGTTTCTAGATCATTGGATTGTTAAACTATAAACCTTTGAGCGCTTAATGAACCGTGAAAGGAAAATGGCGAGCCTTGGAGAATACTGTGTTGGAGGGGATTGAAATTACAAGGTTTACACAAAGATGGTGAAAACCATTATGACTACTTAGAGTTCAAAGTGTATTTAGTTTTATGTCACCTTTTCAAAATATATTATGCATAATTTATTTTGAAAACCAAAAACCTTAGTTAAACAGAGTGCCCGAAATTTTAAACTAGTTTCCAAAAAACAATCAATCAAGAAAGTACTTATAAATGAAGTTATTCTCTACATAATACAATATACATAATAACCTCAAGGTATTGAAGAATTTTAGGCTAATTACGGTTCGACCATATAAGTGAAATGAGGTCAAATCCTGTAAAGTAACATGACTTGTACACAAGTAAATAAGGATAACCCATAACTATGCTAACGTCGTAGAGATTTTTTCCCGACTTACAGGTAGACTCAGGGTTTAAACTATGGAAACACACTGCATTCTAATATTTCCCATAGGGCGTATATTTTTAAAAAACTGAGTAAGGATGAGCTAAATGCTCTCTATGCTATTTTGTTGAAAAGTTGTAGTTACCTTGAAACATAGCATTCCCAAAATTGGGATTGAGTCCATAGGGTTATCATTTGTTAAATATAAACCAACATACAAAACAATTCAAGATGTGGGCGTCCCCTTCATTTCATTTTCCAATGCAGGGTCGTAAACCCTAGCTAAAACTCTGCTTCAACCTCCTAATATAGGTAAAAAATGAAATAAGAAATAACTCATAGTTCAATCAACTTAAACAAATGATTGTATAATTCATTTTTAATAAATATGTAAACTTTTCAAACGCATGAATAAGGATCGAGTCCAAATAGGGCATAACTGTATGTAACACGTATATATATATTCCCTCTTGGGAAGAGATTGATGGTGGATTCATCCTTCACACAAAATAGAGAATCCTTGAACAAAGAAATTTACATACAAGTGAATAAAATCCAAACAAATTATATTTTATATAACATCAATCTGAGACAAGTCACAAACTTATAGAAAAATTTATAAAAGCGTAGGAGTTTAAACGAAAAAAGTTATTGTGGGAAAAATCCACAAGTATGGGAATGAGGCCTGTGATTAAAACTTAAACATTAATTTTAAAATCTCTTCGATGGTAGGGAAAGCCACGAACTTCTCAGCACTTTTTAATGGCGTTCTGGAAAAAAATAAAGAACACAATCCCAAGAGCGTAGCTCCACATATAAACGCTATGACTACTTATCTTCAAGGAGAATTCAAGCCAAGAATGAATTACGAGATTACCCTTGGAATCATATTGCTATCCTAACCATTAAACCATAAGCAAGATTATTGGTTCTTCACCTGCAAATAACAAGAATGGAAAAAAAATTGGATCAATACCCATTGAAAAGTTAATGAACAACTAATGCAAAGAGATAGGTCAACTTGGTGTGAAAATTTCATGTTCTTACCCATAAACAAGTTGTTTGGCCTAGGAACGGTAAGGTAGAATTCATGTAGAATTCTTCCCAAGTATGGAGAAGAGCTAAAGGAGGAGAAGAAAGAGCTACGACTGAGGAAGCAACATAAAGGCAAGAAGAGAAAGGACGTTGCGATAGAGGAAGTGAAAGAGAGGAAGAAGAAGAGGAGGAGGCGCCGAAAGAGAAGTTGCACTAGATAAGGACGCCGCAACAGAAGGATGGAGTGTGACACAGGAAGGCATGACAGAATATCAACAACAAAAGGTGTGCAAGTAGCATAATGACTCGAAAACAACAGTAAAACATAATGTTGATAAAGTGAAAGACCTTAAAAATCGTGGGTACGAGCTGAGCTAAAGTCGGCGGAAACAACACGTGTGAAGGAATCTTTGTAAGTCAGGTCGTTAGTGCCTCCCGCTAGGTGTTGCTAGAATAAGAAAGATCGCATGTTGGATGGATATAGAAAGTTGGTTGAGAAAGCGACAAAAAAAAAAGTTTGTAATGAATCGGTATTGAGAACTGTATTGAATCTGTATTGAGTCGGTATTTAGTCGGTATCAAGTATGTATGGAGTCTATAACGAGTTTGTAATAAGGATATAAAAGAAGGAACCCAAGCTGTATGTGGGTTAGACCTTCCGTACAATTTGTATTTATAGTTAGCTCTGAATTGTAGACTCTCACTGGCTGAAAAGTGTGAGCTTTTGGTTGGTGGCTCTGTATTGATAAGTGCATTAGAGTAAAGGATCTGCAGCTAAGTGCGCAGAAGAGTAGGAAATGTTGAGTCGATCCAGACTATGTGCAGATCACTAGTAGATTAAACTAGGAAGAGAACAGGGAGAATATCAGAGAGCATGAGATGGAGGAAGAGTCTGTAAAGGTAGAGAAGAAGATCTTAAGTAGAGTCTGCAGCTTAGTGCGCAGATGAAAGGTGCATCTATTTCCTCATGCCAAATGAAGATAACCTTGTGTTTTTTTCTCGGATGGGTTTCCATGTTATATTCTGTGTATATGTGTGAATGTTGAATGTGTATAAGATATATGTGTAAATGTTGGATTGAATGAATGACTGTAGGTTTGCTTATAAATGAAGATATGTATGATGGTCGCATTGTATTAACTGGATATGATTATGTTACATGTTTGTTGTTTATTTAATGAGTTGCATAAGAGAAGATGGGGTGAAAACTAGTTGTTGAAGCACAGTGAACACAAATAATCCACCCTGGACTTCGTTGAGAGCCTTGGCGCAGAGCCAAGGTACTAAACATCCTCCCACCCAACTGCAGAAACGTGGTTTTGGAAGTTACCCATCCTTAAGAGAGATATCTCGGGTGAGACGACATCTGCGTCACAGGTGATGTCAGTTGAGCTGTGCTCTGTCGGGTCGATATCTCAGGATTTATTATGCTGAGCAGAAGGGACTAAATTTGGGTCAGGATCCCTAGAAAAGGGACAGAAAATCCAACAAATGGTTTTGTTGTCGGGACCCTGAATCATTGTGGTGAGGGATATGTTGTGGCAACCAACAAAACCGAAGATCCAAGATTGGGTGGAATCCAAAGAGTTAGAATCTGCACGAAAAGAAAGTGAAGGATCTCGGTGTAACCCAACAGAGTGGTTGGGACAATACATCTACATAAACATTCACAAGATTTTCTTTTCTGAGTTTCTCATTGTGTTGTATGAATGGTTATCTAAGCTAGCAACCCAATAAACAATTTTTCAAGGCAGAGAACCAATGGAGTGGACTCTCGAGTTAATTGAACAACTGGAAGAAGTAAGAAACCCTGTGTTGAGGGATGTATATTTTTGGATAGAAAATATCCTAGAGGAACATATTACCAAGTTTGTTGTTGAAACAATAACCTCATAGAATGAGGAAGAGCGAAAAATTTTTGAAGGACCACACAGTAGATACCTGCTATCTTTAAAGACACGGATAAAAATGCTTGTATGTGAAAAAGGTATTCTACGAATGTAACAATACTGCATATAAATAGAGTGGCTATGTCTCCACAGAACCTTAAAGTGAAATGTTCCCAGGATATAGTGGAACTGAACTAGAGTCAGGATTTTTAAGAAGTGGAAGAAGAATTCAGATCCAACAAGCAAAGAAAAGCTATGTTAGGAAGAGGGAGTTGCAACACAGATAGAGAAGAAGAAGGCTACGAGCTTGCGTCATACTTGGATGAAGGGCCTTGTGATGAAGAAGAGGAGTATCAACCGATATCTGAAGGAGATGAAGAGTCAGAAGAGTCGAATGAAGCCCTAGAATGAGAACATGGTTACAAATCGCCTACATCGCCACATACATCGCCAGAGGTAAGATCAAGAGATTTATCTCCAAGTACTTCTGTAAATACGAGTAGTACTAATGCTGTAAATAGCGGAAAAGGAAGTCCGACTAGCCAAAATTTTGTTATGAATATACCAACAGCAAATACAATGGCTGGAGCTGACATTGACTTACCAATATTCAATGGACTGGTATATGGAATTTTCCATAGTAGTAGTAGGAATTGTCCCTGTAGCTAGGGTTTTCACCCTAGCTTGTGCTGATGAGCACCTACTAAGGAATCTGGAATCCTTAGTAGCAGTTCAATGATGTAAACAAAAATAAACT
>LPNX010077235.1:447317-506240 GCA_001517045.1 Pseudotsuga menziesii
CCAATGGATGTGAAATGAGGGGTCTTCGCCACTTATTTATAGTTTTTTAGTGGTGGAGTGCTGGCCCATGGTTTTGGAAACCATATGGTTTAGGGCAGCTTGTTTAGGGGTTTTTCCTCCTTTTCCTCATTATTTTATATTTTTTCTTCCCTTTTGGGGATTTTTGCTATTTTTAGAGGAATTTTGGATATTTTTGGAGGAAAAATGGGTTTTTTGGCCTTTTGGAGGCATTTAAGGCCTTTTGGAGGCTTTTTAGATGGTTTTATGGCCTTTTGGAGGCGTTTTAGGCCTTTTGGAGGCTTTTTATTGGGATTTTCAGGGAAATATGGTAGGCAAATGGACACATGAGCCATGTAGTGGGGTAGATGAGGTAGTTAACCATTTTTGGGTGTTAACGGTCCCAAAAACACTCAATGAGATTCAAGTGGGTATGATAGATGAGTTCATAAAGCCAAAGTTTGAATCACAGTGCATCACTAAAATAAAAGAGATTAAGCAGTTACCGACAAAATTTGTTTGGGACTTTCACCAGATATTTAAGACATTGATGACCAAAGTGAGATTCCAAATGTCGAATGTACATCACAAGGAATTGTTTATCGTCGCCTTGTTACCACATATGTGAACCTCATTGATGCAACATAAGATTGTATCATAGATAGAGGATCTAGAAATAGAAATGAAATTAGAAGCCTCGCTGATTGGAGATAATGGCTCGAGAATGATGCAAATTCAGTCACGGCTGGCCAACCTTATGGTCCAGTTCTAGGACATTAAGAGAGGGAATGAATTTTAGTAAGAACTATGGTGTACAAGATGCAGAATAGATGGACACCATAAAGACAATTGTCTGGCGCTCATGAACTATGTCGCAGCAGGAGCACCAAATCCATTAAACACCCAAGGAATTCCTTGGTGTAGGATATGCTAGACTAGGGACCACAAGTGCAAAGAATGTATGTACTTACAGAAGATTGTAAGCACACCAGTTATTCTGTATTGTAAATTTTGTAGATCAGTGGGTCATGATGAAAATGACTGCAGATCATTTCAACTACTGCAAGAAAAGACAATGGATACCTACTTAATGAAAAATGATAAGCAGATGCAAGTTAAACGAGCATAATCTCAATATCATCCTGCTCAGGATCAACAACCGCAATACCCTCAGCCTCAATACTAGCAGAATCAGTATCCTCAACAACAACAATACCCTCCGCAAAGGGGGAGTGAAAACCTTAGAGTCCAAGTACAACAACAAGGAGGAGGATTTGGTCGAGGAAGAGGCCAAGTCATATGTTATAATTGCGGGAAGCCAAGAATTTTGACCGAGATTGTCAAAGTACTGTGAAAACTTGTACATATTGTAAATCATTTGATCACACTGTCGAACAGTGTTCACAACTAATAGTGAAATGGCAGGCTAGAAATGTCGTAAATCCCAACCCGATGCAGAATCAGAATCCAAATCTCAATCAAAACATTCATATGATCTCTGCCGAACCAAGAGAACCTCACATTGTTGTAGTCATGAGAAGAGATGTTGCGACAGGTGCAGACCAGAATACACAACAAGGACAACCGTAGGTGAGACCTGCGGCACAGAATAAAGCACTGCTAGATGTCCAAAAGGAGAAATAAGTATTCTTGGAGGTGCGGCCCGAATTTGTTGATGCTGATCAACCATCGACATCTGGAAAAGTCAAGAGCGTGCCTAAACGATTTGAACAGATAATCAGGAAGCCACCAATGAAAAATGTTAGTAAGATTAAAGAATTTTTCAAGAGTTGTTTACCACTAATCAATGATAAAGATGTTATCGTAGAACTTACAACACTAATACAAGAAACCCCATATGACCTACGACCTAAAAAAATAGTTAATCATATCGGGAAAAGACTGAAGACGGGATGAGAAATGCGAATGACTGCATAGATAGGAGACTATGATATGGATTATATCATATTAGATTTGGGCTCAGTTGTTAACATAATGACAAGACAAACATGGGAGAGCATGAATAAGCCGTGACTGGATTGATCTCCCATTCAACTAAGGCTTGTGAACTGGTCAAAGGTTCTACCAATTGGTAGACTAACTCAAGTGCCTATAGAAGTTGAGGAATTAAGAACATATGTCAACTTTGAAGTTATTGAAATTGTCGATGACATAAATCCATATCCTTCACTGCTGGGAATTGATTGGGAAATAGACAACCAAACCATTATAAACTTCAAGAGAAGAATCTTATCATTTGAATATTATGAAATAAGGGTGGTTGCACCAATTGATCCACTCGAAGGGCAGATATATGTTGATCCCGTACATAGTGAAGGTCAAGAAAATTATCTAGATCAATTGTATAATATCATGTCTTCAAAAGAATATTATATAAATCCAACAACCAATGGGAAACTGAGTTGGAGGAGTGTAAGTTCGTGCACGTTCAACTCTGGTGATTCCCTGGAAAATTGGCAAAACATGCTACATGAAGTCTCCATGAGAAGATGTGCAAGAATCACAAGGGTTGTTCGAAGGGTAGGAGCTTAAGCAAGTGCACTGCCTACATATGAAGGATTAACTAATATTGCGTCTTTTATGGTAGAATTTGAAGAAAAAGTCATAGAATCACAACAATTGTCCGCTCTGGACCATGTGCTGAAAGCTACGCCCACTAGATGGTGGGTACACACAAAAAATCTATCTCCGAATGGCCAGAGTGTAGAAGATTACTGGAGATCAGATTTGGGGAAGAGATCAGTTACCCTGATCAGAAATATACAGGGTTGACAGATCCTGTGGAACATATTGAGCATTGTTGCAAGAACTGGCAAGAATATTTGCGACAAGAATGGGTTCATCGATTCATCCACACTTTGTAAATGGTACCAAGGAATTGGTACACATCAATGGAGATGCGACGAGGAACTGTCAAATGGGAAATCTTAGCTGTAAGATTCACCCAGATGTTTGAGTTCACAAGTGAACACCCGACAGTTGATGATGCGCTACAAATAATAAAGGAAAAGATATTTGAATAAATCCCAGTCACAGACACAAATTTCCATCAATTCATGATGACAGTACATAACTGGATGGAGTGCTACAATATTATGGGAGAACCGGATATGATGACCCACTTCAGATAAATATACCTGAGTTAGAAGGTATGTGTGTAGTGGAAGGAGATGCTATGTCCAATGACCAGTTTTTAAAACCACTTAAGATTAAGAAAGTAAATATTGGGTCGGTTGAAAACTCGAAATTCGCTAATATTGGAGATTAATCGGGCGATGAGACTGTGGGAAAGATCACTGACTTACTACATGAATTTCACGATCTATTCCCTACAAAGGTTTTCAAAATGAAAGGCATAGTTGAGGACCTTAGTGAAATGAAGATACCCTTAAGGCCCGATGCAAAATCGGTCAAACAATGACCATACAAATTAAACTCGTGCTACAAAGAGAAATTGAAAGCTGAACTTGATCGAATGCTAGAGGTAGGTGTGATAGAACTAGTTTAATAATTAGAATGTATCAGTCTGATTATAGTACAAGAAAATAAAACTTCAGGGGAAGTGAGAATTTTTGTTGATCTTAGGAAATCAAATGATGCATGCTTACATGATCCATTTCTGACCCCATTCACAGATGAAGTATTGGAGAATGTCAGAGGACACAAAATGTATTCATTCACTGATGGATTCTCGAGATACAATCAGATAAGAATTGAAAAAGAGGACCGATACAATACTACCTTTGCAACGGAGTGGGGATGCTACCAATATATGATAATTCCCTTTGGAATCAAGAATGCATGTGCAATCTTTTCTAGAATTGCAGTTGTTGCATTTAAATATTTTATACACAAATTTCTTGAAGTCTACTTTGACGATTGGACAATATTTGGGCTTATAAAAGATCACATAGAAAGTCTTAGAATGATGCTACAACGATGCCTCCAGTATCAAATTTTCCTCAATTTAAGAAAGTGTATTTTTTGTGCGCCTTTCGGAGCTCTATTAGGCCATGTGGTCTATTGTGATAGAATTTTGGTTGATCCAGCAAAAATCACCACCATCCTTGACTTACCACCACCTACCATAGTGAAGAAGTTAAGAGAAACATTAGGACATATGGGATACTACAGAAAGTTCATCAAATAATATGAAGAGGTGACTGCCCCAATGGAGAGATTGCTAAAAAAAGACACTAAATCTCAGTGGACAGATGACTGTTAAGAGAGTCTGGACAAGCTGAAAAGAAAGATGGTTGTTTCACCCATACTTGTATTTCCAGAATGGAAAAAAATAATTTCATGTCCATGTCGATGCACCATCTGTTGCACTCTATGTGGTATTGACGCAACCTAGGGAAGGAGTGATTGATCACGCCATTGCTTTATCTAGAAGGAAGTGTTATACCAAAATCCTGTCACCATCATGTGATAAGAACTTTGAAATGCCTACTTGCCCTGAATCCCAGCTCTTGGAGTGGAAACTCATGGTTATCATCAATATTCTATGAAAATTCCTAGCACCGCGCTTGCCCCTTTATCTAGAAGCGGTACCCTTGTTCGCACTGCCCATCCCCTGGTCCACAAGTAGTTATTACCAGAACCGCTCTGTCATTGAAGGAGAAACACGGTACCCTGGGTAAAAAGGGAAAAAGAGAAGTTTCTCGAGGCTTCTAGATGATAAGCCTTGTGTCCTCCCTTATCCCTATTGTTGTGGGTTAGCTGAGCTCGAGATCCCTCATCCTAGGATCTTAGAGGCCACCTCACCCACTAATCTCTCAACCTACCCTATCCATTAATCCTTATAAATACAAGCTTATGGCCATGGTTGAGAGGGAGAACTCTTAAGGTATTTTTATGCTGTTGGATTGATCACTTGGCTCAAGATCATTTGGGAGAGTATAGAGAGCTAGAGTCGGAGCTTTTGGGGATGAGAATGCTTGGTTTCATGGAGATGCATGTCAACACTAAGGATTGGTTGTAAACTTCTTCATATTTATTTAATGCAAGTTGATTTCTGTCCCACATATATTGTTGTTGTATGATTTCACATGTATGTTGTTAGATTCCTTAGTCACTAACATAGATTAGTAGATTATATTCTGGTGGTTTCGATATGTTTGCATGTTGAATCTTATTGCAGGTACAGAGGGTAATGATCGAAGCATTACATTCCAGGTATCTATGGCATCTAGGGAGAGTCTTCAACCTCTGTCCTCTATTTGTTCTGGATCTGAACCATTCAGACTAGTGGAACACCTTGCTGTCCGCAGGAGGTGAAATATTCCAGCTAACAAATATGGCGACTTTGTTGGGGAAAGCTGTATCAATTGTTCTAATCTTCCTCAGTATGCAACTCTTGTCCGAATCCAGGCTCCTTCTTCTTTAACTCTCTTTAGTCAGATCTACTTTTTGGCTTGCTTCATTTGGGTTTGAAAATTCCAGATCTATTCAGATCTGAGTTATTTCGATCTTTTATGCTCTGTTTTCATATTCAATTCAACAGTATTTGCCCTGATCTAGTCTTTTTTCTGACTTGATCCATCGTACTTCTTGTGTTTTGGTCATTTACAGGGAACCGTGCCTATGATGTGCACGAGAAGTGAGGCCACTGCCTAAACAAAGTGGGCAGTACGCGGTGCCACCGCCTGTAACCTATTGGCGAGAAGCGGTGCTGTGTAGGAAACGCTTTGTCAACACCTGAGAAGCGCGGTGCTAGGTAGGCATCATTCCAAATCCTTTTTTCCTCATTTTTCTTTGCAAAAATTTGGATTTCGTTGCTTTCAGTTCTTCTTATCAGACTTGTGTTATGGAATCTAATGTTTGTGGCTTGATAATTTTATGGTTTAAGATTGATTTGAGTGGAATTTCAAAAGTTTGATTAAGTCTTTTGATTGTTCATCCGCTTCTATGCTTGTTGGTTGTGTTTACGAAAGGATTTCTTGTTTTCTGAGAATCTTAGGGTGTTATTAAAATCTCTTTTCATTTTTGTTGCATAGACTAAAAGAAGAACACTAGATTAGCTTCTAGGTTTCATTTCTTATTTGCATAGTAAACTTCTTTTCCTTCCTTCAAAAAAGAAATTTTTTGACTGAGACTAGGATATTATCATTGAGCGTTGGGAAGTGGTTTTCTGATTGGCTTTACAAGATTTCAAAACCTTCATGATCTTTTGTCTCTCACACATTTAGAACTATCTCGATCAAAATAAAAAAAAATGGTAGTTTTAAGTTAGATTTGCTTATGTTTTGAGAAAATTGAAAAAATAAAGTGCATTTGCATATAGGTGTGCTTCTTGTTTTTCTTTTAGGAAAAGAGATTCTTCCCCTTCTCATTTTCTTTCAGAAAGAAGAAATCAGTTTGGAAAATTTATTGCTTGTATTTGTTTTTGATGTTCATGACTATTTTTTGGAAGTATTGTTGGTTTTGAAACAAAAAGAAAACACTCTCTTTCCCTCCCTTAAGTAGGCATACTGAATGATAAAGTGAACATTTTGCACAAGCATATTGCATGGTTTTACTTTTCTGTCAAAACATCATGCATTCACCTAACCGTACAAGTTAAAATTAACGGTAGTTGTAGGTTAAAATTTATGTAGTAACTTGAGTGATAGGTTAGAGACGTGTTCGGGCATCGTTAAGCATAGGAGCTGTCGTTATTTGTCAGCATTACATTCCGGGACTCGCACGGTTCTTCCACATACCATCGGTATATCGAATGGCCTTTCATGTACTCTTGAGGTATATAGAAAGGTACTTCATGTACTCGATTGTATATTGGAATGCCCCTTGTGTACGGTTATACGGTTATGCATTAGACAACACTACTACCGATTCGAGCTCCCACGTACCTTGAGTATATCGGGAGACCCCACTAGGATACCTTATCTATCTGAGAAAAGCCCTTTGGTTGTCTTGTTTGCAACCATACATTGAAAACAACATTCGGGGAGATTACTACACATGTACCCTCGAGGTATATCACGAGTGGCACCTTCTTGACAATCCTGGTGAGAGACCTGGCTTGTTGAACTCCTCCTATCATTTTAAGTCTGCTTGTTTTGACCTATAGCTTGTGTAGGGAAGTTTTTTGGTGTGTTTTCTAGATTTTCAGACCCTAGGTTATATAGGAAATGTACAAACTGGCTGAGTTAAGATAGTCTAGAAGAGTACGGAGCTTGCCACCTGATTTTATTCCTAGTTCAAGAGAAAATCCCATGGAAGCTATCGACCAAGGAGCTGCTACCACCTCCCAAGTGGGAAACAATGTGGTTGTGGAAATTGGAGTACCATATTCTTCACACTCACCTCCCTTGGTCCAAAAACCTTCTCGAGGAAATACATCGTTCCATTCTCCCACGGAAGGTCATGTTGAAAATACAACCCGTCCGGATTTTGGTCCCAATGCTCCATTTTGGGAGACACCTATAGGACAGGCCATTGCCTCATTTGGCACCCATGTAAACTCTTCTGAAGATGAAGAATAATGTAGGCAATACCGTGCTACCATTGTCCATGCACAGGATATTGAAAAGCAGATCGATGACCTATTAGGCTCGACACCAGCACGTTCCACATCTCTTCCTGTGGGATATTGTTCACTGGTCGATTCTATGAGACCCATTGAACCGATTATAGATCGTCCAATAACAACCCACAACTGAGGTCAAATTACCACCCCTATCACCTCTCATGTTATGTCTATTCCTAATCCTCTCAGGTCTTCTGCACCTGGATCCCAACCTTCAATTCCCATTTTTTCAATACCTTCTAGTGTCGGGGGGCAACCCCCGGCATGACCTACGTTATTTGACACCAGAATTGTACCTAGTCAACAACGGACCTCTAACATAGAACCATCTGCAGCTTATGTCCCTCCCACCCATACTAATGTGGTTACCCCCATCCAGTTCAGGTAAGCCCTTGGGGGCACAACCTGTAATCGTTCATTCTTCTAGAGGTTATGGTTATCAAATACCTGTCAGTAATCATCCACCCAATCCTACAGGAATGCCTTATGCTAGAATTCCATACCCTAGTAACACTTTTACGCCATGGAAGAAACCCAACTGGTCTTACATGCCAGCTATGGGGGGGATACCCATACATACTGCGAGAGGTGTCGGAGGACTGCCTTATGGAGGTCCTCCCCTTGGGGGATCTAATGGTCCCGGAGGATCTGGAAACTTTCCTCCTTATGGTCCTGGTGGTCTTGGTGGTCCTGGGGACCTGGTGGCTTTTCTCCTTCTGGCCCAGGAGGGTATGGTGGCCCTCCTCCTAGTGGTTCCGGTGGCTCTAGAGGTTTACCACCTCCTGGGGGCTCCGGAGGGTTTGGTGGTACGCCTCCTAGTGGTCCTGGTGGTCTCGGTGGCCCTGGTGGTCCTCCTCCTAGAGGCCCTAGTGGTCCCAGCAGTCCTAATCCAGGAAATCAACCCCCTGCGGGTGGATCTTCCGGTAGTTCTTCGTCATAGCAACTTGTTTATCAGTCTACTTATGGTCCTGCTGGTAATTATATGCCATATCAATATTACCAGTATGTGCAAGCCAACCGACAGTTACCTTTCCTAGAAACTTTGGACTTACCTAATTTGTCCAAGTTGATCAATGACCCCATTCGACATAATCCCTCGTGGCCTCCCATTTCGGTAAAGTTAACATCGGACTTTCCGAAATTCGATGGGAAGCAGGGAGATGATCTGAAGAACCATGTTATGAAATTCCATTTATGGTGTTCTTTGAAATCCCTCATGGATGACTCCGTTCGGTTACGACTCTTTCAACGAAATTTGACCGGTACAGTCGTGAAGTGGTGCATTGAACTCCCACAACATTCGTTTGTGGATTTTGGATCATTGGAAACCATGTTTCTTACACACTTTCAGCTCCCTATTCATTATGAAATGGGCACTGATCTTTTAACTTCTCCGCGGCAGAACACCTCCACCCACATTTTTGATAAAATTCATGAGTGGAGAAGGTGGAGAAGGTTTATTAAGGCCCCTATTCCGGATCAGTTACTAGCTGATTGGTTCACTAAATCCTTGTTGCCTCCTATTGCCTGAGATGTGGCTATGGGTGGTGTTGTTACCGAAGAGCAGGCGATTAGTCGGGCTCAGTACCTAGACTTGGTCTATTCCCAGTCTGGAACTCTTTATGACTTGATTCCTCAAGCTCCTCACCCCAGCACTGATCTTGCTAAGCCACCAGTAGAAGTACCTGTTGATGGGATTGTTGGTTCAATCCAGTTCCCGTCCGCAGCAAAACCTTCCAAGAAAAACCAAACTACCACCCCTACTCCTTCGACTCCTAAGGTTTCTGCCGAGGTCAATTCTATTCAAAGGACTCAAAACTTGGGTAACAAAAAGAAAGGTAAAAATAGAAATAAAAAACGTAGAAACCAATAGGAGACTCCATGACCAACCAACAGTGATAACAACAAAGGGAAAAGGAAGGAAAAATATCCCTGTCTGCTATGTGGTGGTGACCACTTTTCAAAGGAGTGTCCTCGTCGGGACGAAATATCCCAGTTTTTGAAGTCGAATCCCGTACCTATAGTACTTACGGATCCTTTTTCCTCTCAACAACAACTGATAAACCATATGTCTAATTAGGGTAACTCTAGTTCGTCAGATTAAATTCGTATGATGTCCTTAGATACCATCCATCTGCAAACTTGAAGTCAGAATTATGATAAACCCGTAGATAAGAAAGAAGATCAATCTTATTCAAGGAAAGTTCCCTCTACTAGTTCTCCAGAATCCTCGTCTACTGTCCCCTTATCTATCGAGAAGCCTACTCTCGACATGATTTTGCGCCCACCTAAGAGTACTCTTTGGAAGGCTGTCTTTAATCCCAATTCCCGAGCTGCTCAATTTTATAATGTAGTTGAAGATATCGCTCAGGCACCTTGTGCGATGTCTACCCTAGAAGTGCTCCAAAGTTGCCCCACACAGCGCAAGAACTTGTTGACTGCATTAGGAGCTTTAGACTTGGATAACACTAACTTGATTCATTTCAATGTTGAGAACTACAAACCTAGATTACCGCATAAACTTTCTTTTCAGATCATTATGAAAGTTGTGGGAAAGAAAGTCTTTTGAATGGTACTAGATGAAGGAGCTTTGACCTCGGTGTTATCTCTGACTTGTTGGAAAGCTCATGGCTCTCCCGAGCTTGTCACATTAGCTACGACCCTTAAAGCCTTTGACGGATGGGGTTTCCAACCCCATGGTCTCATATCAGCCCTAGCGGTTGAGCTGGGGGGAAAAACCGTTTCCATCCAAGTAGAAGTGGTAGATGCCCCTTTAGATTACAACCTCCTTCTAGGAAGGAATTGGTTCTATGCCATGACTACTGTTGCCTCAACAGTGTTTCAAATAGTCCAATTCTCGCATCTAGGGAGAATTGTTACTATTGATTAGCTTGATTTCTGTACGCCGGATGTTACTTCCTCCACAGCTAATAACATCCCCATGTTAGGCCAGTCCCCTCCTCCGTACCAGTCAATTGGGGTAAGCATGTTGAAGGATTCATCCCTTATGGGGATCTTTCCATCCACTCCGCCTAGCACATATACCATGACAGTCCATATGATTGCCTCATTTGATTATGAGCCTAAGGGAAAAATTGTTATTGAGTCCACCTCATTGAGTCTACACGAAGCTATGTATGACACCATTCAAACCTTTTTCGATGATCACACTGATGACCTTCATCTAGTGGCTTCGGACCTTTACCATTTACTGTACTAGTCAGAACCTTCTCTTCTGGTTCTAGACTATCTCTTTGAGAATTTTCCTTCCGATGAGTCCATCATAGAGATCATGAATATGAATGAGCCCATTTGGGAGGATCACCATCATAGATCCATGTTCCTCCCCAACACTAGTTCGGTTATCCTTAATTTTGCATCCTTGTTTCCTATTGATATTGTCAACGTTCTGCAAATTCCTATATTGTTGCAAGATACAGATTCTGAAGGAAACCCTTGCAACATTACTCAGAAGAACCCGATTGACATATCAGCCAAGACTGATGTTATTGAGCATGTTCATGTTGGGAAGAACTGCTCGACAGATGAATCTGAAGCATATAAGGCACTTTTTAAGGAATTTCGTGATATTTTTGCCTGGTCTTATGAAGAGATGTCTGGGATTGACCCTTCCATTGTGGTCCACGAGATTAAAACTTATCCCACAGCTAAACTTGTTAGGAAGAAACTTAGGCAAGTCCATCCTCGGAAGGCCGCAACTATTAAAGTTGAAATTGAGAAACTTCTGAAAGCTAGGTTTATTTATCTTGTACCTCTGACGGAATGGGTATCGAACGTTGTCCCTGTCAATAAAAAGCAGGGAACCATTAGAGTATACATTGACTTTAGGGATTTAAATAAATCTTGTCCCAAGGACAACTTTCCTACCCCGCATATCGATCAGATTATCGACAACTCTGCTGGAAGTGTCGTCTTTTCATTTATGGATGGCTTCTCTGGCTATAATCAGAATGAGATATTACCCTCCGATCAGCATAAGACGACATTCATTTTCACATGGGGAACCTTTGCATCAAAAAAGTTACCTTTTGGCTTGAAGAATGCTGGAGCCACATTCCAGTGTGCAATGTCCTATGCGTTTCACAATATTAAACATATTATTGAACTGTACCTTGACGACCTCCCTGCTCATTCACAACGATGGGAGGACCACCCTAGTCATCTTAGAGACATATTCCTGAGTTTTTGTCATTATAATATACGACTCAATCCACATAAATGTGTTTTCTGCGTTGAGATGGGACATCTGCTAGGATCTGTGGTATCCAAAGATGGCATCCAGATCGATCCTTTGAAGATTGACTCTATTCTTGATCTACCAGCCCCAACCAACCTCCTTGAACTCCAAAGTTTGTAGGGGAAGGAAAAATTTCTCCGTCGTTTCGTGTGCAATTTCGCAGAGAAAATGCACGGTTATCTGCATCTCCTCAAGAAGAACACACCATTCTTTTGGGATGACTAGGCCTAACACACCTTTGATAATCTTAAGCACGCTCTGACTCATTCACCTGTGATACACCCCCTGGATTATTCAAAGGACTTTCTCTTGTATATTGATGCCTCCGCTACTACCATCGCCATGGTTTTAGCACAGGACAATCTCCACGGTCAGGAACACATGATTTATTATGCCAGTAAGAATCTTATGGATTATGAAACTCGTTATTCACGTGTGGAGAAGTTAGTATTGGCTACGATCATTTCTATACAAAATTTTTGTCATTACATTTTGCTCCACACTACCACCGTATTGGCAGACTAGAACCTGATGTACTACATACTGAATCGTCCAGTACTCGGGGGCAAGTACTCCCATTGGATTGTCATCCTTCAGGAGTTTGATATGGAGTTTGCCAAGGCCACATCAAAGAAATCCTTGGTTTTTGCAGAGCTTATGTGTGATCTTCCCTGTGCTACAACGGAATCTGAGTCCAGTGATTCATTTTCGGATGAATTCTTGTTCCTGATTATCACTACTGATCCTTGGTATGGAGATTTGCTGATTTATCTCCAGACACAACGTTTTTAGCTGCATTCATCTCGTGATGATCACTACCGTATCCGTCACCACATGAGATACTATCTCATCCTGAATGATACTTTGTATAGATGTGGGATTGACTCTATTCTCCGATGATGCCTCACCCATGAGGAGGCTAAACATGTGTTGAATGATTGCCACTCTGGAGCATGTGGCAGTCATTTATCTGGGATGGCTACAACTTAGAAAATCCTTCACGCTGGCTATTTTTGGCCTTCTGTCTTTAAAGACTATCATGAGTCTGTTAAGAAATGCCCACCTTGTCAACATTTTTATCCTAAAAAGCGCACCCATATTTCTCTGCTACACCCCGTCATTGCCATTGGCCCATTCGCCAAATGGGGAATTGACTTCATGCATTGTAAGCCTACCTCAGCCGGGGGGCATGGTTACATCATCGTAGCCATTGATTATTTCACAAAATGGGTTGAGGCTATGCCTACATATGCAGAAGATGGTAAGATTGCCGCTCTCTTCTTGTTGAATCATATTATAGCTAGGTTTGGAGTTCCACAGTCCATCATCACTGATCATGGATCCTATTTTCATAATAAAATGATGGAGGAACTGAGTGCCAATATATGGTTTCGTCATGAAAACTCTACGCCGTATTATCCGCAAGATAATGGTCAGGTAGAGGCCATTAACAAAGTTTTGAAAACTATGCTTCGTCGGATGGTTGGAGACCATAAATCCAACTGGAACCACATTCTTTTATCTACTCTTTGGGCTTATCGGACTTCTCTGAAAATAGCTACTGGTTTCACACCATTCCAGCTTGTCTATGGACTCGAAGCCATCTTTCCAATCCAATGTTAGATTCCATCTTTACAACTTGCCGTCGAACATCTCCCAGACACTTTCACAGAGGAAGAAAGATTTTTGTACTTGAGTAACCTTGACAAGACTCGCAGAGATGTTGCCTTGGCTAATGAGGCACATAAGAAACGCGTTAAGGTGCAGTACGATAAATCCTTCCAACCTCGTGTCTTTAATGAGGGTTACCTAGTCTTGAATTATGACCAGAGATATGACAAACTAGGGAAGGGTAAGTTTGAGTCCATGTGGTATGGACCTTTAATTATTTCTAAGGTGTTAGAGAAAGGAGCTTACGAGCTCATTGATTATGATGGAATCCCTTTGGGGCAACCTCACAATGGGTTGTACCTGAAAAGGTACTATGCCTAGGTTTTCTTGGATAGTATCTTGTATATATGTATATTGATTGACTTTCAGTGTGCTTTTAATATTTTCAAGATGGTTTTGAGTTTTAGTGTCCGCATCTATTTATACCATGTTTTGGTCATGCAGATGGCTTTCTACGACTTCACTGATGGTGCTTGCCGCCACACCTTGAATCTCACCTCGGATGCTTGGGTCCTCTATTCCCAGCTGAATATTTGGTCAGTTCAGGAGTGGTTTGCATAGTTCCTGCTACTAATAACATCACCGAGTATGAAGCAGTCATCGGTCTTCTGACTGAAGTTGCCTCCCAAGATGTTCATGATCTAGTAGTCTTGATGGACTCACAGCTCATGGTTTGTCATTTAGACCATGTTTACACCATTAGGAACCCGGTTTTCCTCCGTCTATTCTGGAGGGTACGTTTTCTAGAAAGATCATTTGAAACTATTACTTATAGGCATGTCCCTAGGGAACATAATGTAGTTGCTGACTCATTGGATAATTACATCCTAGATTGGCATATTGGCCATTCATGATGTTAAATCAAATATGGTACATTGTACATAAACATTCAAAGACACATAAAACTCATAGAAAATGAATTTTTCCATTTGAAACATATAAACACCGTGTAAAAGTCTGTATATATATAGAGAGAGAAAAGTTTACAAAAATAGATCCCGAGACCTCATCTGAAGCACGTATGCTTTCAGGAAAAATCATCATACAAAATATTGAAGCTGTCAGCTTTTAGTACATATCTCGTACACTAGTGGTGCTCGTGATAGCACATCACTGCTCGAGCTACCCTACGAAGCAGCCTACTAATCAACCCGGTACTCCCACTTTGGATCTCTGATATCTCATCGGGAGGTCATCTATGTCAGCATCTGGGATATCCAGAGTCAACCTCTCTAGGTTCTCCTCCATCTCCCGGTGATATCATCACCTTGTGGTACAAAGAAGGCTCTAGCTTGCCTATCCAACAGAGATGCCCCTCCAAGTCTTGCTGCTCCAACATCTGCATGAGAATATACAGGTCTCATCACTTAACATAAAAAATATAAAACTTTGAAAAACATAAAAACATTTCATCCATTTTAGGGTTTCTTGATTCTCACTGATGTCACCCCACTATCCTCCAGGTGGGATGGTAGGTCAGGATCTCCGGTGAAGTCCGTGCCTATGTAAGCATTATCCTCAATCATGAGGATCTAATCTCATAGCCATCTGAAGAATGGATCACCAAACTTCACCCTTCCCCTACCCGTTCCTATGTGAGCCATGACCCGGACCGACCTCAGCATACGGGGGTCCCATGCTCTCAGATTCTGGAAGACCACCTGAGGTCTCATCTGTGGAACCCGCTCGAAGAAGAAGCAGGCTAAAATGGAACCAAAGCCAAACTTCTTTAGCTTTCCCTTCCAACACTTAGTCAGCTGATCCTTGAATATTGGAAGCATGGCTTCCGCCTAGTTGAACATCGTGGGTGCCGTGGCCTTTATGGAATACAACATGTGTGCCCTGGAAGCTTGGTGCACACCCTGACTCCCGACCACCCTCTGCATCGTAAATAGTATAGTCCATAGAGCCCTATCCATCACTGCCCTGATGGGGATCTTCTTCCCCGACGTACCTATCCCTGGTGCATAGTGTCGATCTATAATCTCTCTGGTAGTAATGTCCCCGCCACGGGAACCTGTCAGTGATATGGGGGCACCCCGTCTCGAGAGACCAGTCAGGAAGTAGATATCCTCTACCTCCACTGTAAGTATATGTGCCCCCACCTTGAAATACTGCTGCTCTGGATTCCACATTTGCACTATGTATTCCAGTAACCATTCATGTGACACCATGCTTGGGGTCCGGAAGAACTTCAGGAGCCCACAGTCCCGTAGTGCGGCAATACAACCTGCATTTCTCTCGGCAGCAGCATCCTCATTATCATGCATTCTTTCTTTCCATATCACCATGTTTTAAGCAACCTATACCTACCAAAAACAATAATGGTATGCATTAGAATCATCCTTAAATCATTGAAAATCAAAAGAATGAAGTTATATTGCCCATATTATTAGTTTAAGTTATCCATGGTCGGCACCACCTATGCACTGTTGGAGACAGGCGTTGGTAGTTGCGGTGCCCACATTTTGGGTTTTAGGGCTTTCCATATGGTCCAAAAACCCCACCAAATCTCAAAATAAATGCTATGAAATGAAAGATAAGGGATTAACTATTACTTGCAACTGACAATGCTGAAAATGGACGGTGGGAACTCCCGGTATCAGCTGTGGAAGATCTGGCTAAAAAATGCTCCAAGTGCTCTCTGCTAGAGGTAAATAGTGAAATGATTTGATTTTTTACTATTTACTTGACTTATATAGGAATTTTTTGGTCCGACTTACTGTAGTTTTGATGTAAAATCATATTTTAGTCAAACTTTATCTGTCGTAATCCCTTAATGCTGGTCTTAAATGCATTTAACACTTGTTTCTGAGTCGTTTGCAGGATAAGAGAACTTTAGTAAGAAGCTTTGAAAGTTTGTTTATGGATTTTTTGCACTTTCACAAAATGGAAAATGTCGTTGAGCATTTATTATGACACTTTGTCATGCTCGTTAAAATCTAGTATCAAAGGTTCGAGTCCATTTCAAGTTTCTTTCCAGGCTCGTAAAAATCAACATTGTGTAAAGAAGCGTTATGGAGTCCTCTTTTCACCTCTTTTTCAGGCTCCTTAAATACGAAAAGGTCATCGAGTCCATTTCTAATTATTTCCAGGCTCGTAAAATATAACATTGTGTAAAGAAACCTCATGGAGTTCTCTTTAAACTCTTTTTAGGCTCCCTAAATATGAAAAGATCGTCGAGCGATCTTGTCTTCTTCACGCTCGTTAAAGTATTTGAATATTCGTCCGTCTGATGGTAGGTTATCTCTTTTTCGGTTCAGATAGGACTATTTACGAAAAAGGAACACTCCAGCCAATCATGACTGGAAGAGTTCTCTAAGGTATGATTTTACACTATTTTGGGGCTTAGGGACTAAATCATATGAAAAAGGACCCCTTTGGAGTGTTCTTCCGTATTCGTTCAAACTCTCTAATCATGAACGATGCTGAGTTTTATTTCAGTGGACTCGTTAAATTAAACATTGAGAGACCTATTTTGGGAACAAACCCCTCCTCTCTCAGGTTTGTAAAATATGTGAATCTAGACTTGTCTTTCGACAAGCTATATTGAGTGTTTGTTACCCTCTTTGAACTCGTAAAACTGAAAAGAGGCACTCATCAATCATTATGGGGGAAATGGGAAGGGAATCATTTTGCAAATAATGACAGTTGTTTGTCGTTACCTTTGAACATGGCACTTGTCTGCACAATCATGTCAGTCAATTGGGTATTCAGCTGATCTCCATGACGATCCACTTTCATGAGTCATGTCAATCCTTTGAGTCTTTCAAAAGAATGCATTGTCCACTGTCACATTGTGTGTCTATCCCGTTCAGTCACGCTGCCAAGTCTTTTTGTCATGCCACCCGATGTTCAAAGGGGATTTGAAATTTTTTTACCTCTGCAGTCTACACAGTCTTTGTGTCAGTCATATGGTTACTACATTCACATAATTCCAGAACTATGTTTCGAGTTTCGTGTCGTCGATGTGGGACTCATCATGGCCCTCCTTCGACGAGACTTTTCCCATCGACATCAGCTTATCATCCGGGGTCTTAGAAACAATATTTAGTACCTTGAGATCTGTATACCTTAATGACAGATTCTCTCGCTCTCGACATAGGTTCACATCATTGACCTTTTATCGATAGAATCGACTGGGTGTTCGACATCAGGATATCTATTCACATGCAGTAGATTGTACTAGAGTACCTTGGGAATCATTGACATTAATGGTGATCTCCCTTGCACTTGTTAACGGTTCACATCATTGGCCGGTAATCAAGTGGTTTCTACCATGTTTGACTTTATATCATTGTAATCACATGGATATAATCATACTTTGTGGAAGACGAGATGAAGACCCTAGGTGTTAGTTTAAAGCGCTCATTGCTTTTCCCCAGGTTGCGATGGAGTTTTATATATCTAGCATGGATCCACATTTGTATGGTCGTGGCTATGATCAAATTTGTGTCTGTATGACATAGATCTACATTGTATGTCTGGTAGATATGTCCAAGTTTGAGTCCTCTATCACATGGATCTACGTTGTATTCTAGTAGCCATGCTTGTTTATTCCTCTCATGGATCTTCCTTGTATTCGTCTGCAGCCATGAGTTTGGTTACTTGTGTCTATGATTCAAAATACTGATGTACTACAGATGCCTACTTGACGACATGCTTCGATCGAGCCAACATTTTCATCTCATGGCGATGACTTGTTCTCTCAAAGCTCTTGTTTATCGTATCCCTCTAAGACTCATGCTTTGGGGGGCATCCTGTTATACCAAAATCCTGTCACCATCATGTGATAAGAACTTTGACATGCCTACTTTCCATGAATCCTAGCTCTTGGAGTGGAAACTCATGGTTATCATCAATCTTCTATGAAAATTCTTAGCACCGCGCTTTCCCCTTTATCCAGAAGTGGTACCCTTGTTCGCATCGCCCATCCCCTGTTGTCAACAAGCGGTGCCACCACTTATGGTGCTTGGTCTATAAGCAGTTATTACTAGAACTGCTTTGTCATTGAAGGAGAAACACGGTACCCTGGGTAAAAAGGGAAAAAGAGAAGTTTCTCGAGGCTTATAGATGATAAGCCTCGTGTCCTCCCTTATCCCTACTATTTTGGGTCAGTTGAGCTCGAGATTCCTCATCCTAGGATCTTAGAGGCCATATCACCCACTAATCTCTCAACCTACCCTATCCATTAAGCCTTATAAATACAAGCTTATGGCCATGGTTGAGAGGGAGAACTCTTAAGGTATTGTTATTCTGTTCGATTGATCACTTGGCCCAAGATCATTTGGGAGAGTATAAAGAGCTAGAGTTGGAGCTTTTGGGGATGAGAATGCTTGGTTTCATGGAGATGCATGTCAACACTAAGGCTTGGTTGTAAACTTCTTCATATTTATTTAATGCAAGTTGTTTTTTGTCCCACATATATTGTTGTTGTATGATTTCACATGTATGTTGTTAGATTCCTTAGTCATCAAAATAGATTAGTAGATTATACTCTGGTGGTTTCGATATGTTTGCATGTTGAATCTTATTGAAGGTACAGAGGGTAACGATCGAAGCATTACGTTCCAGGTATATATGACGTCTAGGGAGAGTCTTCAACCTCTATCCTCTATTTGTTCTGGATCTGAACCATTCAGACTAGTGGAACACCTTGCTGTCTGCAGGAGGTGAAATATTCCAGCTAACAGGAAGTTATCGACTGCAAAGAAAAATTACACCACAATAGAGAGGGAAGGGCTAGCGATTGTTTATGCACCGCAAAAATTTAGACATTACTTGCTGGGTGGACATTTCAAAATGTACACTAACAATTCTGCACTGAAATAATTGGTCAATAAGCCAGTGTTTGGGGGGGGGAGATCTGTTAGTGGCTTCTCCTCTTCCAGGAATTTGAATTTGAGATAATTGTCAAACCGGGTTGGTTGAATTTGGGACCAAACCACCTATCAAGAATTGAAAGTGGAGAAGAACCTACTAGTATGGAAGATAATATTCTTTATGCGCAACTATTTGTGATAACCGCTTTTCATGATCAATATAAAGATATCATATATTTTCTAAGTACAGGTTTTGCGCCAATCGAATTTACAATGTCAAATAATAAACAATTAGTAACGCAAGCCGCAGATTTCCAATTGAATGTTGGCCACTTGTATAAACTAGGCCCTAATGAGATACTCTGACGACGTGTTTTGGAGCATGAGCACTCAATGATACTAAGCGAAGCACATGATGGTATCCCAGGAGGCCACTATGTAGGAAAAGAGACTGTGCGCAAGGTATTGCAGGCATGGTTATGGTGGCCTACTATGCATGCAGACGCTCAATATTATTGTCACAGGTGTGATATCTGCCAAATAACAGGAAAGCCATCCCGAAGAGATGAAATGCCTTCAGTACCACAAATAACATTACAGGAATTTGATAAATGGGTTTTTGACTTCGTGGGACCTATTAGTCCAACACGAAAATGAACATGAGGAAAGTACATTATCACTGCGACTGATTACCTGACTAGATGGAAAGAATCTGCGCTAATAAGGATTGTACTATTGCGACAGCTACCAAGTTCTTATTTGAAAATGTTGTAACAAGGTTTGGGTGCCCAAATATATTGATTAGCGACCAAGGTATGCATTTTTTTAATCAATTGATTGAAGAACTAACTGATGAATTCTAGAAACAATATAGAAGAACAAATCCATATCACCTGCAAGCAAATGGAGTGGTCAAAGAATTTAACAAGTTTCTGGAAAATGCACTAACAAAAGTCCACAATGCGTGAAGGGATGACTGGGATTAGAAGATTTCTACAGTACTATGAGCATATCGCACAACATGAAAAAATTTAACAGGTCAGACACCATTCAAACTGGTATATGTAAAATAATTTTTCATGCATATGGAATATAGTGTACCAACTTTAAGAGTTGTGGTGCTCACAGAAATGATAGATGTTGATTTTGGAAATATTGCTTCAACTAATCCACTTGAAATAAGAACACTTCATTGCAAAATTTAACCAGAACGTAGAAAAGAAAAGGCAGAAGGTATGGCATGATAGACACATTAAGAACAAGCAGTTTGAAGTTGGAGGTCTTGTTCTTATGTATGATAGTAAATTTTCCAAGCATCCAGGAAAGTTAAAAACACATTGGTTAGGACCATATGTTGTTAAGGAAATCACCGAGGGAGGAGCAATGATGTTAGATAAACTAGATGGTACATAAGTAAAAGGGATCATAAATGGGAGTTGATTGAAGCCTTATTTTGATAACTTTGATTAAGTCACAAGGAAAAAAAAAGTGGATGACCTAGTGGGAAGGGAAAATCCAATTGCAAGGGGTGCGACCAGAAGTATAAGTGGATGACAAGCAAGTCACAAGGAGCGCGACAAGAATTTGTTGGAACTTGCAAAGAGAAGCAAAATTATCACATGAATTGACACCACCAGGAAATGATGTGACGTTGGCACACTAATTAAGTAACTTGCTAACAACACCGATGTCAGTCCTTTAAATCCCCAGACACCAAGTTAATTTGATCACCCCCGTAGTCATAAGTAGCATGACGTCACAACAAAAAGGGGGCAGCATAGTTAGCAAACATACAAATTTGAAAAGGTGACCCACGTGATGGATCGTGTTGTCATGATACTACTCAATAATGACACTTATGAAGATTTGACAACCTAAACACCTGGATCAGTCTCTACTTTCCCTCGCGTTTAAGTTAAACCCCATAAAATTCCATAACAAACTGTTGAAGGAACACCAAGAGATGAAGAGATATTGTGGGAGAAGTATGTTGACTATGAGTTTCAGTGCTAGTGCCCTTGAGGGATTTATGAATACTACTGTTATACCTGTTATGGTTGAAGGAAATTATGTCGATTATGTTCCACCGCAAGCAGTAAGGTGACTGGAAAATGAGCTAAATCCAATAAGGTTGGAAATTAAGAAGTGTTATGGTTCCCATAAGAGAAACACTCTCCTAGCATTCCTAAGAAATAATGTAGAGGAAAAGGATACAATACAAGTACCAAGGTACATACCACTAAATCCACCGGATAAAACTATGGAAATAGTTACTACAATGCATAGTATCCATTTCTAGAACCTGTCGGTCAAAAATATTGTTCAGATAATGTCAAATAGAAACAAAGGAAATCGTCATCACCATCATCTCTGCAAACTGCTGAAAACACAAAAGGTGATGAACATTTCAAGAAAAATTTGAACTGGCACACTCCAATGAAGGGAGGTAAGATGTTGATAGGATGGTAGACGTCACTAGAAATGAAGCCAAGAAAAACAATGACCATATACTGGACTGGGAAACTATTGCAAGCTCAAAGGTTTATACCGATGTTGCATACTCATTCAAAGATGGTGCAGCAGAATATTTTGAAGGGAGGATGGAAAAACCTGGGATGAATTTACGATGAAGCCAGAAATGCAGATAAGTAAAATCGGTAATAATGATAAGTCTTCCATTCTACTCATCCTAATACTTTGAAACAGTAACTATATTCGATAATTAGAAAGAATGATAGTAGTAACATATGTTAGAAAGACTCACAATAAGTAGTTGTAAAAGAAGGAACATACATGAAATATTGTACATCAGAAGATGTGAAATATAACGGCATCAGTAGAGAAATTCAAGTCGGAACATGTCAGTTCTGACTTGGTGGAGCAAATGCAGAAGAGAGAGGAAGAAGTGCGCACAAAAGCAGAGAGGGTAGTGAAAATCATGGAATATTTTCCGAACAAAATGAGCGCAAGTCAAAACATGGAGGAATAACTTCGAGTGGCTTGGGATGAGCCATAGGTGACTGTTGGGGGCCT
This sequence comes from Pseudotsuga menziesii, assembly GCA_001517045.1. Classification (NCBI taxonomy): domain Eukaryota; kingdom Viridiplantae; phylum Streptophyta; class Pinopsida; order Pinales; family Pinaceae; genus Pseudotsuga; species Pseudotsuga menziesii. The sequence continues at coordinate 469,651 of LPNX010077235.1, forward strand.
GTTGGGCCTAGGGACAGTAATGCATAATTCATGCAGAATTATTCCTAAGTATGGAGAAGAGATAAAGGAGGAGAAGAAGGAGATACAACTTATTAAGCAACATAAAGGTAAGAAGAGAAAGGACACTACGATAGAGGAAGTGAAAGAGAGGAAGAAGAGGAGGAGGAGGCACCAAAGGAGGAATTTTCACTAGATAAGGAAGTTGTGACAGAAGGATGGAGTGCGAAACGGGAAGGTACGATGGAATATCAGCAGCAAAATGCGTGCAAGTAGTGTAATGGATGGAAAACGAAAGTAAGACATAATGTTGAGAAAGTAATAGGCCTTAACAGTTATGAGTGTAAGCGCAGCTGGAGCCAGCATAAACCACATGCATGAAGGCATCTTTGTAAGTCAGTCCATTAGTGCCTCTCGCTAGGTGTTGCTAGAATAAGAAATACAACCTGTGTGTTGGATACAGAAATTCGACTGAGAAAGCGACAGAAAAGGACTATGTAATGAGTCAATATTGAGTCTATATTGAATATATATCGAATCGGTATTGAGTCTATAAAAAAGTATGTATGGAGTCTGTATCGAGTCTGTAATAAGTATATAAAAGGAACCCAAGTTGTATGCGGGTTAGACATTCTCCCAATAGTTAGTCTTTACAGTTAGCTCTGAATTGTAGACTCTTTCTAGTTGAAAAGCATGAGCTCCTGGTTGGTGGCTCTATATTGCTAAGTGCATTAGAGTGAAGGATCTGCACCTGAGTGTGCATAAGAGTAGGAAAGGTTGAGTCGATACAGGATGTAAGTGGATCACTAGTAGAGTAAATTAGGAAGAGAATAGGGAGAATATCAGAGAGCATGAGAGGGAGGAAGAGATTGTAAAGGTAGAGAAGAATATCTTAAGCAAAGTCTGCATCTTAGTGCGTAGACGAAAGGTGCACCTATTTCCTCATGCCAGATGAAGAGAACCTTGTGGTTTTTTCCCGATGGATTTCCACGTTATATTCTGTGTATATATGTGAATGTTGAATGTGTCTAAGATATATGTGTAAATATTGGATTGAATGAATGACTGTAGGTTTTCTTATAAATGAATATATGTATTATGGTCGCATTGTATTAATTGGATATGATTATGCTACATGTTTGTTGTTTATTAAATGAGTTGCATAAGAGAAGTTGGGGCATATCCTAGTTGTTGAATCACAGTGAACACAAATAATACACCCCCGGACTTCATTCAGAGCGTTGGAGCAGAGCCAAGGTACTAAAAATCCTCCCACCCAACTGCAAAAATGTGATTTTGGAAGTTACCCATCCTTAAGGGATATATCTTGAGTGAGACGGAATTTGCGTCACAGGTGTTTTCGGCTGAGATCTGCTCTGTTGGGTTGATATCTCATCTTTGTTGTGCTAAGTAGAAGGGACTGAAACTGGTTTGGGATACCTAGAAAAGGGACATAAAATCCAACATAAGCCAAGGATTGAATCTCTTTCAAATAAGAACAAAACCTAGGAGAGATAACATAACTTGGGGAAATAAAATTTATCCACATTAGTCTTTTTCTCCATTGAACTAACTGAGGAAAACAACTTTGAAACTATTAAGTGACAAAAATAAAGAAGTATGGGACAAATTCCATGGTTCAACAAGGTTTCTCTAGGAAAATTTGGAGGAGAGATCCACTCCCTCAAAACCTCTATTTGCAAATGACCATCAAAACCCTAGGAGGTTTCCAAAGTAAAACAATAACTTGAGTTGTGAGTACAAAACATTAAAAGAATTGACAGTGCAATATGTGGTGGCAACCTTTTGAACAAGGAGGGCCACGTGTTTTAATTCCAAAAAATTAAATGCATCACCAAAATCGATCGTACTATGTTTACACAGGACATTAATTTGACCATCGTTTACAAATAAAATAATATAGTAATCCAGTAAATCATTTGATTATTTGTGTTGGAAACAAGTCATATGTCTACATATAGGGTCCTTATTAACATGAAGACTCTTCCTCTTTTAAGTACATGAACAAAATCGACTATGATCTTGATATGTGTGTGTGTGTGTTGAAATACTAAGAGGGGGATGAATCAATATTTGCACAATAATAAAATTTTAATCAAAAGAAATTTTTTGATCACAACATATCATCAATGTTTATGAAAATAAAAAGCTGCACAGTACAAAATAATTTTTGATGTGGAAACCCAAGTCTTGGGGATAAAACCACAGAATCCTTTTTAACAATATTTTTCCAGAAATAACTAGAAGGAGGCAACAATCCCCTTATTACAATGACTTCAATTTTCTAGCTACAACTGGAAGGAGGATACAACATCCTGATTTATAGGCTACAACCTGAAGGAATATACAACTCCCTAGTTCTTCATCTTCAACCGGAAGGAGGCTACAACCTCCTTTCCTTGTCCCATCCTTCCACCCAGATAAGAAAGAGATTATCGAACCTGTGAACTTGTCAAACCAAAATCTGAATTTATTGCTGATAACCTCTCCACTCTGATCATTGCCAAATCATCCTTGCATACCAACAAGTCATTTCACTGCCATACATTTCTCATGTACATCATTGTACACCTCATCATACACAATTGTTGAATAAGTAATTATTCTATGGTTTCACTGAACATAAGGCATGCATCGTCATGCATCGTCATCATAAATATGCATCATCGTCATAGGGTATGCATCCTCATCATCATATCAGTTTGCACCGTGTATGCATCATCAACATCAAGTATACATTATAGTGCATAGGACAGCATCATCACATCATAATATGCATGTACATCATATTGTATAGGAGTACATCAACATCATAGAGTGTAAATTATTGTCACATGCACTATCATCATAAAGTGTATCATATCGTAGCATAAAGGTATGAAACATTATCATCATATCCTCCATAATTAATTCAAATATATATACCAATATGGAGGCTCACATACTAATATCAAAGATGAACTATATCCATGAGAGACATGTGTCATCACAAGAGAAACCCAAAAGCATGAACCATACCTTTTCGAAGATCAAAAGATGAAGAAAAAGTAGAAAATGCAAAATAAACTCTAGCTCATGTCACCACATAACCCTCATAACAATATTTCCAACGAGACAAGAATATTGTAATTTTGACTCCGTACGAGAAAGTTATGACAATTTTAGTGAAGATGCCCCAAAATTTATAGTTTCACACTTTTCTTCAAGAGTTGTGAATTACCAAAGCGAGATTTGATTGATAAACAAATGAAATGTTTAATATTCTATTTATATATGTTGTGGAGGAAATTTAGTACCTCAAATTGGGCTGACATGCAATTCAAAATTACAAATAATTAAATTATCTTTTGTTTGGTCGGCTGACCAAAAAAGGTGGGGTACACCAACTTCAAACATTCATATCTCTTCAACCATAAGGATTTAGAAGATACTCCACATATCAAATGAAATGGATTGACGAGGAACATCTCCTTATGATGGGTTTATTTGCAAATTCTTGGTACAATACCCTTAAATTCTTCAATTTGTTCAGGACTTTAAAGATTCTACACATAAAGGTGCCAAATACCATGTTTCCAAGGTCAAAGGATTGAATGGACATCATCAAAGGCATGAGGGATTCGATGGTCTTCACATCCACATACTTAACATCAATAAGGAAGAGGTATCCACCATATATTCATCATATAAAGGGTATCAAGGACCGCAACACAACCAAGGTGCGAGGGTGCCTAGACTTCTCCTAGGGTACCATGACCTCATTAAAAACACAAATGACCACATCATGGGTCATTTGGACTCTTTAAGTTCTACACTTCTTCAACCCACCAAGGACTCTTTATAGGGTACTAGGGAATAGGTTGTGGTATTGGGGAATCCAAAGAAACAACTGCGGAACCATAGAAACAACTTAGGGGAACTTAAACACTCTAAAGGGTGTACAAGGATTTTGACATTGTCCCAAGGGCTCCAAGGGCTTCAGACTTGGGATTGGACAAGGTCAAAAGGTATCCTTTGACATTGATGAAATTCTAACCATGAAGGGATCCTCAAGGGTCACCGAGATACACCGACACACACATGTTGGCATCAATGATAATTTAGTCAACAATATAGACCTATATCATTCACAAAGAAATATAAAAATAATGGTTCATTTTCTATATAAGTTGAGTTAATATTGAAGCTAAAATAGTAGCCCATTGGAAGATACTTGAGCTAAGCAGTTTTACATTGTACACTCACCTTAGTCCAAAAAATGACTATGCTAGTAAGCTTATGGAAATGCCCCTCACATCCATTGCACGAAGGTGACAATGTACATGATCTACAAGATGAATAAAACGTGATATTAGCTAATAGCTAAGTAAGCTTCAATTTCATATCGATAGCATGTTTCTCCTTAAAGAAAAAAAACTCAAAAATATACATGAACACAAATAAGCATTGAAATATATTAAACATTGGACATGAGATTTATAACACAACTGAGTAATAAAAGTAATGAGAAATGATCATAGGACATAAACAAGTATTGTATTTCTAACTCATCCAAATGCATGAGAAGTTTGTAAGTTTGCAGCCAAACTTTTGGCAGTTGCTTGCATGAAAAACTAAGACCTATTAATTAACTTTATACAAGTTACTTTTCCATGCAAAAACTTTTATTCAAATTACATGTAAGACAATTTTTTTGATTAAACTTTTGATTGAGTAATTGTCATGAAGCGAAATTACTTATTTAAAACATAATTATGTGATTTTGAGACTTTACAGCCCGACAATGTGAGAGAATCCATTATCGCATGATACACTCATGCATAATAATGGATATATATGCGCAAAATTCAACCGCGCACTAATTCTACACTACTATCCATGGTTCAATTGTGTTAACGACATAGCCAAATTGTTCACATACCATGCAAATATGGTTACGCAAAGAAGATTGGTTCAGTCATGCTAAGTGTGATCTAAACTCAGTAGTGGAATGCTACTCGCATAAGTATTTTGTGAAAACTCGTGCAGGATGGGGTATTTGTGTCTTTTCCATATTATTTTTTACAAATCGACCCTGATGTTTCACCATTTGTGCTTGCAAGTGCTAGTACCTATTCTATATGGTGTATATTGAGTGGTGAGAGTGGCATTATGAAAATCTAGTGACCTGAGTAGACGATGATCTTGTGCCCATTTAGACACACTGAGATGTGGGGCTCCTAAATTTCTTCAAGTGCCCCTTTCTCAAGTTAGTGGAGTACTTATTCCATCCCTCATAGTTATGTGGGATTCGGAGTACTTATTCCATCCCTCATAGTTATGTGGGGCTCCTAAATTTCTTCAAGTGCCCCTTTCTCAAGTTAGTGGAGTACTTATTCCATCCCTCCTCAAGTTAGTGGAGTACTTATTCCATCTCAAAATATATATTTCCTTACTAGGTTTCTTGGTCATGGCGTATAAGAGGTGATCAAACTAGTGATGGGAGGAGGGTACACAATTGAGGTTCTTGTTGACTAGTAGTGTAGTGGTGACATGAGTTTCTTGAGCTCGAGCCAGATTTTTATGAGCCACCTTACTAATTTGTCATTACGAGCGACAACAAATATCATGGTGAGATTGTTGGGGGTGTGTCCCCTCATAGGATTACAAGTGGGAATATACTATTGGTGGATCAAGTGATAGAGGGTCATCTAGTGGATTCAGGACCTATGTTTCTCCATGTCTTGATGGAGCAGTTGAGGGAGGCGCAAGGGTAGTCCAGTTAGACGACATTCTGCCATGGGAGCATGTTATGCTCCTATTTCTTTGAAATATATATATGTCATTGAGGCCACGGGTTGTGGTACCACCAAGGGGGTTGTAGGAGCCTTATATTATTTATTTGGGCTAGGAGATGCCTCATGCTCATGGTGGTGAGGTAGGGTATGTATTCAAGCACCACTTTTTAGATGTGTGGTGTCAGCGGATTGGTCCGACAAAGAGGTATCCATGGAGTGGCATGGATCAATAGGGAGACTTAGAGATACCCCACATATTCATGGCTAGGATGAGATATGTATTCTTACATGTTATCTTTGCATAGGGTTCTCTACATGTTATGATTATGCACATACTTATGATATATATCCAATACTGGTTGTGGTTTATGATTTGTGATGCAAATGTTAGGCATGTGTGACTGCCCCGATGGGAACACCGACAATAGTGACCCAAGGAGGGCATGTGGTCCATATGGATATAGGTGGCCACTCACATATTCCACTAACTCAAAATAATTTTCCATTTTGGCAATTTCCTAGTTATTTTCTGCGGTTTTCAGGTCCCAAATTTCTAGGGCCATTTTGAGGCCCAAAATGACGTTTTTGGTGATTTGGGGGGAAAATGGTTTCCAATGGAATCCATTTTCCCAATGGAAAGTTGTAATATTGATTATAAATTTCCAACGGGATATCAAATACCTTAAAAAAAGAGTGTATGCAAAATTTATGACATCGAGAAGTTGATTGTTCAACTAACCAACTTGGGGCCACAAACTTTATGATGATTCATCTTCTAGGGTTATGTTTTGGATGTTTAGGGTTATTTCCATCATACTTATGATATATAGTCCATTTCAGCCTCCTTATTTATTTATCTTGGCATGAATGAGCATATCCACCACATCCCTTCTCAGAGATAGCTACCACCATTCTAGCTGCTTTATTTTATAGTATGTTCTATTTCTGCTAGTTAATAGAATATGTGTTCCTTGCAATGTAAATGTGTTTATCGTTATATATTTTTTCTTTCATTTTTTTCTCACATAAATACATATCAGTTTGGGACCAACATGAGTTATTAGGGAAGTGGGTGCATAGGCCAGAGTTGTTAGTGCTATTGCAGGTGGGGCTACTCCCACCATGGGAGAAACTTTAAGTGACAAGGTTGTTGTGATCTTGGCTAAATTGGAGAGGTGGTAAAGGTTGTTGATTATCAATGTTTGAACAATATATAGGATGATGAATTGTCCCATACTCTACATCTTCTAGCATATTTAGGGGATAGTTGGAATCAATTGATGCTAAGAATGGCTGTATCTTTCCATTCGATATGGGGAGCACAGGGAGGACATGGTTTCGATATTGGGAATACACCAAAAATAGGGATAGGAGGAACCCAGGAATTAGGTGCAGGAGTCGGAGTAGGAGGAGCAGAGGTAATAGGATCTCTGGCCATTTTTTAGCCTTGTGATCCAAAGGCATGAGGGTTCAACTGAGTGTCGGGCACTTCTTTTTGTATAGGGCTAAGGGACCCATTTTGTAGGTGTTTATATAAATGGAGCCTATGGGAGGGTTGTTTTGTGATGTAAGCTCATATGGATGATGATTATTTTTTTATATGTCCCTATGTGGCCACTTTTGTACATGACACATTTTTTGATCACACACACACACACACACACACACCATTTTGGTGGCATTTTCCATGTTTTTCATGTATGTATTATGTATCTATGTGATGGATGATGATGATGATATGTTAACTATTTGTTCATGTTTTGATGTGTATTTGTAGGTACTTACACATTATTTGTATGATGGTCAACACATATACATATATGGTTTGTTTGTTTGTGTATGGTTAGATCGACGCTTGATGTGTCAGGTAGTAGTTAAACACCTGGTTTGCGACGTAGTCAAAAAATTAATTGGCTTTCCTTGAGACATGTATGAAGGTAATTGTTTCAAACTGTCATATGAGAAGGTGCACTCACAAGATCTTGTGCAAGAGGAGCGGATTAAAGACATGGAATACATTGTGTAGCTAGGAGATAACTAGTTGGGAATCTAAGTGCACATGTATATGACATATGCCAAGATGGATTGCATTGGTTAAGATACAAATGACTGCATCATAATATGCTTGGTTGTTAGTGAGTTCCCCTAGGAAAACTCGATCTATGTGGTATAAATTTTGGGAGAGGGTGTAAAATGGCCCAAGAAGCCAATGCTAGATTCTTTGACCAACGAATTACACCATATGTGAAGCCAATATAGTTGTTGGAGTAGGAGGTCATATATGTTCCAAACAAAGGATAGGCTTGTTTTCAACCAATGGGATCGAAAAAATATGAAAAATAAAAAAGATACATTGTTCTTTTGAATATGCAAATAGACAATGAAGATGTGGAAAAATGGTTCAACCCTTGCAACAGTAGGGTTTTCCTTGTGTTGAAATTACAAGTGACATAAAAATGGTAGTGGAATATGTTGATTTATTTGTAACTTCATAAGATATTCTGATGTATATTATCATTGTATGTTGTCCCCCCATTGGAGATGTGTTTTCCTCCTTGCGGGATGTCTTTATTATGCCTATACCTTGAGGTACAACCCTTGTTGTAATTCAGGGCAACAGTCCCCAATGTAACATTATGTATTGTGTATTTGGAGTCTCTCTAGGAGAAGTTGTACTTTTTAGGGTAATAGGTCGGTCCCAGACATGTAATAGGTCAGTCACTTGAAAGGTATAAATAGGGAGGCGACCTCCCTCATTTATACACACCTCACATTGACTCAAGTTCGCATGAGAGAGAGGTAGAGACAAGGGAGGAGAGATAGATAGATGTTGGATACTTCTTATTACTGGGATTGATCATCTTATGACACATTATTTGTGACTATACTATTCTGAGGAATTTTGTGGGGTTTTCTCCTTTATGGTTTCCCCAATGAAAATCTTTGTGTCTTGTGTATCAGTTATATTGTATACACCTTGGTGTACTTGTTGTTCTTTCAGACAAAGATCCTATTTAAGCTAATAAGATCTAGAAAAACTAACATGATATTGGAGCCTCTCTAAAAGAAGACATTGTGTAGCAGCGGAAACTAGGGATTCCTAGTTCAAGGTGTTCTCTCCATCGATCATCAAGAAAAGAGGGATAGGCTAACTCGCCTCAGTAGGGTGCATATTTTGGTGGAAGCAGTTTCATATTTGAAGAAGTTTTATTTTTGACCCTGTCACTAGTGTCAGGAGAAACTAGGGAATCAAGTTTTGGAGGATTCCCACCTCAGTATTCAGAAGCGGACCCTACTAAGAATCTCGCCTCAAGGAGGCACATCTTTTTGTCCAAGCAAGATTCCCAAACTCCAAGTTTGGAAAATCATGGTTTATCTAACAAACCCTAGGTAATCCATCTCTGAAACCAGGTTGAACACCTCAAATCGGTAAGATATAAATATTTACTATTTCCATTTGAGTTTCTCATTGGAAAATATGACTTACCATACTCAGCTTGAGGACAAGTTTGGAGGGGTTGATAACTTATGTGCATGGAATTACATAATATCCCTGATCCTTGAAGAAAATGATTTGGATAAGTACATCACTGAAGAAGTTCCAGAACCAGACGACGATGAGGCTAAGGCTACTCATAAGAATAAATTGGCTAAGGCCAAGAGAATCATTACATATTCTATTAAAGATCACCTCATCCCCCATGTGCATTCATTCAAGACACTGAAGGAAGTATATGATGCTTTGACAAATATGTTCGAAGGAAAGAACATCAACCAAAAGATGAATTTGAGAAACCAGTTGAAGAATGTGAATATATAGAACTATGAGATTATACAGTATTACTTCACAAGTGTTTCCCAAATCAAAGAACAACTTGAAGCAGTTGAATAGAATTTCAAAGAAGGAGAAATTATGATGACTACATTGAATGGTATCCCTGTATCATTGGACTAATTCATTCAAGAAATTTGTGCAAGAAGGAGGATGATCTATTTCAGTAGACTCCAAAAAGAATGTGCACAAGAAGAAGCTCGACTCGTGACAAGAGAAGAGAAGATGGGATCAAATGAAGATGAAGCTCTCACAATTCACACTAGGAAGAACTACAAGAATAAGGATAAGAAGAAGAAATTTCATCATAACAAGAATAAGGACAATAAACAAAAGAAGACCAAGAGAGATCCTTCCAATTTTCAATGCTATACTTGTGATGAAAAGGGACATTTTGCAAGAGGTTGTCCCATCGGGAAAAAGAGACACCATGCTCATATTGTCGAATACAATGAACCAACAAACAAAATATTCAAAAGAGAGAAGGATGAATCAAATGAAGAGTATGTCCTAATATCAACACTTACTGGTGCTATCTCACATAGAAGCAATGATTGGATTGTGGATAGTGGATATTATAAACACATGACGGGATATAAGGAATCATTTGTTAATCTGTTCGAACATGAGTCACCTCACAAGGTGAATCTTGGGGATGATTACCAATACCCCATGAAAGGGAATGGAGAAGCTTCATGCAAGATAGACTCCAGGAAATCCTTAAAGATGAAGGTTGTGCTATATGTTCTAGGTTTGAAGACGAATATTCTCTCCATCTTTGCACTATATGCAAAGGGAATGAGAGTTGCATTTGTCTATGGAGAAGTTTTAATGGGTCCTAGAGGGAAGACAATAGATGATGCAACAGTGGTTGTAATAGAATACGAATTCCTGTACAAGCTAAAGGGATAGCCTGAACAAGAACTGGTTTATGAGTCGATTGAACCAAGCGAGCTATGGAACATAAGGCTTGTACATGTGCACTACAGAGCACTATCGATGGAAAGCATCATAGTCTCTAGATTACCAAAGATCCAGACAAAGCATGAAGGCATTTGCAAAGGATGTGCATAAGGAAAGAAGGTGAAGAAGACATTTCCCAGTAGTAAGAGCAAGGCTAAAGGAATACTATAGATAGTACACTTGGATGTATGCTGACCCATGTATTCTATCTCATTCACCGGGTATGTGTACTGTGTTTCCTTTATACTATGTTTTCTCACATAAGACTTGGATATATTTCTTGAAATGGAAAAATGAAGTTTTTAGTAAGTTTAAGGAATATAAATCCTTGGTAGATAACCAAACCGATAGGAATATTAAGACTATGCGGTCAGATAATGGCGGAGAATTCACCTCGGAATAATTCAAGGAACTCTACAAAGAATCTTGGATTAATAGGGAGTTGAGCACTCCATATAATCCTCGGTGGAATGGGGTTGTGGAAAAAAAGAACCGAACCATCATGGGAGCAGAAAAATAAATTCTACATGACCACAATATTCCTATGCACCTTTGGGAGTAGGCAGCAAGGACAATTGTGTATGTACAGTACCATAATCCTCATTGAGTACTTGACAACAAGACTTCAGAAGAGGCCTTCTCAGGAGAGAAACTAGAAGTCAACCATATGAGAATATTTGGTTTCTAGGTGTACATACATATCCCAAAGGAGAAGAGGACCAAGATTGATCCTTCTGGGAGGAAGGCTATATTCGTAGGATACAATGATACATCAAAGGCCTATTATATATACTTCCTAGGATTCAATAATATCGACATCAGTAGAGATGTAACCTTTGATGAACACTGAACATAATTCATATCTAAGAGGACACCTATTCAAGAGGACGAGGAACCTAAAGAAACGAGATCCCAAGGTATGGAAATTGGAGAAGCAATTCCATAAGACCATGAATATCGTGAGATGGAAGAACCACAAGAGTCAGTAGAGACATTCTCAAAAATGACTCCCACAAGAGGAAACCAACATGGGCACGAGGGATCATACAAGATGCAGAAAGGTATGGTGCTCCAGAAGGAATACATAGAGAAATAAAAAGGGAAAAGCCCTGCAATAAATACGTGGCCCTACTGTGTGACATTATTGATAGAGAACCTTCCTCTTATGAAGAGGTTGCAGAAAACAAAGAATGGAATGATGTTATGATTGAGGAACATCAATCGATCATGAAGAACGATGTCTGGGAGATATTTCTAAGACCAGAAAAGATGTATGTTGTGACTTCGAAGTGGATCTACAAGATCAAGCATGTTGCAGATGGAAGCATTGAGAAATACAAGGAAAGATTTGTAGCACAAGGATTATCACAGAAAGAAGGCATAGATTACAAGGAGACATTTGCATAGAGGTACACTTCCCTTAGATCCATACTTTCATTAGCTGGAAAATACACCAGATGGATGTCAAGAAAACTTTATTGAATGGTGTAGTCGAGGAAAAAGTGTACGTGGAACAACCATGGGTATTCGAGACACATGACAGGTAGAATAATTTGTATAAATTGAAGAATTCCTTGTATGGATTGAAACAGGAACCAAGGACACTGTACAACAGGATGGACAACTTCCCGATGAGCCTAGTATTTACCAAAAGTAAGAAGATTCCAACCTTTACTTCAAGGTTGAATGCGGAAGAACAATGATGCTACTGCTATATGTCGATGATTTGTTCCTAATAGGAGGAGAGGAACTCATTAAATATGTAAGGAGAATAATTTCTATAGAGTTCGAGATGAAATACCTAGGTATGGTGCACTACTTCTTAGGCATGGAGGTGTGGCAGAGTGCATATGAGATCTTCCTTTTTCAAGGAAAGCATGTAGTGGAGATTCTGAAGAGATTCAGAATATTGGAATGCAAGGAAATAGACATACCTATGACATCTAACTTGAAGCTTCTAAGTGACGCTTCATCTAATTCGGTTGATGCCACGATGTATCATCAAATGATTGTGTCATTGATGTACCTGACAAATACGAGGCCATATATATTCTTTGTGGTGAACACCCTAATCCAGTTCTTGATGGATTTGAGACATGTTCACTTGATAGATGCAATGCATGTACTGAGGTACCTAAAAGATACAGTACATTGTGGGCTCAAATATGATGTGAATCAGAATGTTAACCTACATGGTTATGTTGATTCGAACTGGGCAGGTAGAGGCACTGGAAGGAAGAGCACTTCGGGTTTTTTGGTTCAGTTTGGGATCTTGCATGATCTCCTGGTTCAACAAGAAGCAATCATGTGTGGCGTTGAGTATAACCAAGGAATATTTGTTTTCCCTTTCTCTGCTAGTTGTGAGGCAGTGTCTCTATGAAATCTATTGTCTAACTTATTTGATCTCTAGTTGGATGTGACTTTTATCTTCTATGAAAATCGGAGTTGCATGAATCTGTCGAAAAACCCCGTGTTCCATGACAAGTCAAAGCACATAGAGATTAAGTTCCACTATATCAGGGATATGGTGCAGAGAGGAGCAGTGAAGCTCCAATATGTGGCAACGAATGAGCGGATAGTCGATGTGTTGACCAAGCCTCTAGCAAGAGTTAAATTCAAGCACTTCAGATAAAGACTTGGTGTGATCCAGAACAAGACCTATTGAAAGAGGGAGTGATGTGTTCTAGCATAGCTGGAGAGACAGGTTGTCTTAGCATAAAATCCTGGCGAATATCATAGGTTGCTTAGATGTAATCAATCCTATAGGTTGTTCTTGGATGTAATAAGTCTTGGAAAAGCTTGTCGATTATCTCTGGATGTAATAAATCCATATATGTTTCTATGCTAGAAATAGCAAGAGACCAGAAGACATGGATGCATAATATCTCACATGGGAAATGAGACAAGTTGTCCATGCAAGAAAAATCCTTGTGAATTAGGATGCTCGGACATAATCAGTCATGTAGGTTTCCCTTGGATGTAATTTGTCTTGGTGAAGCTCTAGGTTATCCTTGGACGTAATCAGTCATAGGATAGGTTATTTGAGTGTAAATATGAGCCCTGGCATGGTAGGTAGGTTACTCAAATGTAATAAGTCTTGTGGGTTGTTCGAGTGTACTAAAAGTATCTCTAGCATAGTACGCAGGTTACTCGGATGTAATATGCCCCGAAGGTTGTTTGAACAAAAAATATCCTAGCCACAAATTGTTTAGATGTAATAAGTCCTTGAGGTTGAACTAGAACTTAAAAGTCCTGGTGTAGAAGGTTATTTGGTCGTAATCAGTCCTTACATATATATCTATATATGTGTCTGTTCCCATGTTGAGATGATAAGGTCACGAAGCACGTGAGGTGTAACTAGGTGGTTCTCCTTTACTGGTAGAATGTAGGTTGACCGTGTAGTGACATAATGCACTGAGTGTGCTTCTAGGCGGTTCTCGCATAGTAGAAGCTACAAATTTTCTTGATGACATGAAAAGATACAGGATTACTCCTTCGGTGATAGAACACGGGTGGTTTGCATCTGGGCTGTGCTTTGTGTGCGATGTTTTGTTTTTTTTTGTGCAGGACAAAAGGGATGATCTGGATACAATCAGATAAAGGTAGTGTTACCACCAATTTTGTACTTAGTGGTTTTTTTCATCAAGTGAGCTTGGTGAACCAGACAAGGATAACTTGTTCGGACTTCAAAATACCTTTGGAAGTACTTCTGGGAAGTGCTTGTTGTACTATATCACATGTTCATACCCCATGGGGGAATTGTAATAAATGTTATAGCATGATAGTGTCTGTAAAAGACTCGATCTCTTAGACTTTATTTGTCAATCCGATCAGCCCAGAGTGTTTTTTCCCTTGGTTATTATTGGTTGTTGAATAAACGACTGATAATTTCTGAGTTTTTCACTCCATACCTCCAAAGTTGGGGTGGTAGGCTTGGCATTTAGGCCTATTGAGGTTATTAAAGTCTATTTGTCAATGTATAAGCATGCTAGACATCATGGTCAAGTCATATGAACATGTCTAAGTCCCCCTAGGTTTTTTCAATTTTTTAGTTTTTTCAGTGTTTTTTATTAAATTTTTAATTTTTCCAAAACTTAGGCTATTTTTTAATAGTTTATTTGGAAAAATTGATTTTGTAATAATAGTGGGCCAAATAGTCAGTTTCAGCCATGTAGGTGCTCATTTTCATGCTAAGAGCACCATGTAAACCCATGGACCGACTATTTCCTAGTTTTGAGTGATTTTCCATCACTCGGGTCAGAAAGCCCCAAAAAATCAATTATTGATTATTTTAATTAATAAATTGATGAATAATGGAGCAAATCCAAAATCATAGATCAGTGGATTCTCAGCCGATTTGATTGAAATCAATCAGATCTGAAGCAGATTGATTGGATTTGACAAATCCTTGACTGAAGGAGGTGATCAAATCATATCCAGAGTTGATCTTTAGCATCCTTTATGGGGAATTTTTCCCTACCTATCTCCTCCACACGTTTTTGGCTCATCTGGATGAGTTTTGGTGGATGCTTCAGTCAACAGGTTGAGATGTCAGTCAGATCAGCCCCCCGATTGACAGTTGCACTCAATGAGACTCATATCTGGCTTAGCTAGACACAAATCAGGCATTGATGGACTCTCCTTCAGCTGATTTGATGTGTCTCCTTGGGATTTGCACCCCCCCTGGGCTAGATCTCCTAGTTTTTGTATATATCCAAGCACAACAGCCTCTTCAAAGCTAGTTAGAACTGGGATTGAGGTGCTGCTACTATTGTACTATTGTTATTGTTCATTTTAAATAAAGAGAAGCTTCTGAGGCAAGACGGTGTTGTGCCATTGTATGTGTGGATGATCATTGCCATTATTTTACTGAGGTAACCTATATCTGTGTTCATGATTTGCTAATTGCTTGTAGATCCATTGTTAAGATTGATAATAAGCTTATTATAATCTTGATAGGAAAGGTGCTTTTCAATAAGTTTATTGGCCGTCTCTTTCCTTTGATGCATTTTTAGAGATATAGATTTAGCATGTCCTATAATATTATATGCATGTTATTCTGAATCTCTGTGTATGTACTAATCGGATCTCACAAGTTTTTTGGCAAGTTTTTTTATTTCAGCTGAGCTACAGGTTCCTACATTGAAGAGGATGCTGATTTAGTTTTCTTCTTCACTCTCTCCAAAACCTTCCAAAGGCATAGTCCCTCGACATTCCACCTGAAAGCTCCACTGTGGATCTTCAAGGCTACCAACATTTCTCTTGTCCTCTTCCTCCCTCAAAATCAACTCTTTTACTTGGTTACTTTGTTCATAGCTTTGATACTATTTAGATCTATCATCTTCAAATTAAAATTAACATAGATCTATATTCTCAAATCCCATAGTCTATATCTTTCTCTTAAAAGGTTTCATAAGCATTCTAGATCTAGCTTTAGGGAAATCGTCCTTTTTTGCATGGAATTTTAAAGAAAATTGTTTGCTTGCATGCATTGGATTTCTATTTGCTGTTATAAAAGATAAATCAAGGAATCAGTGCACATAATATTGGCTGCCTAAAATGCAAGCCAAGATCCCAAGGAAATATTGTTTTCCTTGGTTCCCTTTTTACCTTTTTTAACTAGTTTTTACTTAGCATTTTTTGGTTAAAAGTAAGCTGACGCAAAGGTAATTTTAGAGTGCTTTTGGGAATATTTCAGTCTAATAATATTGCTGGTTTTTATCAGGCATAACATAAAAAAGGAGGATATTCTGCTCGAAAGTGACTTTTGGGCCTCTGAATCCCCCTAGGGGTCTCCCTTTTTGACTGAAATCTTTAATTTTCGCACTTTGTAAGATCTTGATTTCATTCTATATAAGAATCAAGAGGAATCATATAATTTTGATGATATTGTAACCACTGGTAATAAAAATATTTTTTGAATAGGCTCTTTCGAGCCCATTCCCCATCCCCCCTGGGGGGATTTGCGTCGGTGTCAATTTTTTACTTTTTGTTCATATCTTTTCAAACTAGCGTAGTTATAATATGCAGGGTGGTATAATTTGATTCATTATCAATTTCATATTCCATATTTTATATTTTAAAGTAATCTTAATACTTACCCCACGACTTCCCGATTGACCCAAAAGGGGAAAGAGATGCGTGGTAGGACTAATTAGAAAACCATAATTGTGTATCTATGTTTTCCTTTTCATCATTTGTTTCTTCAGATATTATAAATTTAACCCCTCCTTGATTCCCCAATTGAGATCCACTTGGATCAAAAGAGGTTCCTGGAGGGTTTTCTTTTTAACAAGAACACCCATTTTAAAATTTACTAAAATTGACAAGACTCCGGTGTGTATGCTCTGCACTTGGCTGTGGTTCGTCTGATTAGTCAAGCTGTATCAAAAGAATTTGAGTGACTAGAATAATTAGGACTCACTCTCCCAAATTGACAAACCATCAAGTGAAAATCCAACACCTAGATCAAACCATTACGGTGGCAAAATACCCAAAGGAAGCGGGAACTTCTGAAAAGTGACCTTGGGGCACCGATCTCTATCACACCCTAATGGGTGCGTTATGAACAATAGCCCCAGAGACTCCATTCAGCCCACATATTCCTTGCGGGTAGCCATGAAGGTTTAGTTTTGGACATACCCCAAGTACTCTTGGGTATATCTGGAGTCCACCCCTTCACCTAATTTTAATCAACTCACACCTCACATTAACTTAAAACGTACCAAGAGGCAATTGCAAAACATTTATTCCAAGTACATGCAAGTACATTGATTTTATTTTGACTCCATTCTAAGGCAGTGGTTATTTTATTGCTATATATATATTGTGTGTCTCAGCATTGTGCTTTCGTGCGCTCATTTTTGTATCTTGTCATCTTTGATTGTTTATGGTTAAATTTCAAACTCCTAAGTAACTCATTTAGTTTAACATCACAGTACTAAGTAATTTAGCCTTAGTAACTTAATAGGGTCTACCCCACTTGGCTTCGTTATGAGTTGAGCCTAAATGGAGGATTCAAGAACAAGGTGACAGCCTTGACTTGAGACTTGCCCCCAAGGACACACCGAGTGGCTTGAAGATTTCTGCCACATGACCCAGGTGTGTGTAAGGTGGCAATAGGTAGGAGATGTAGGTTACTGCCGTTACAATGTAAAGAAGGTCCTTAACAATTCCTACGTGATGGCTTTCTCAAGATGTGATGAATACCTGGATGAGGACTAGGCCTACACCCAGCATGAAAAATGGTTAAATCTATAGAAACTTTCAATGAAAAATAGTATCGTTCGATGATCGATAAGAATATGGTGATGACAACAACTATGATGATGACTCTGTGATGATTACTGTACCAGATGTGTTAATGACTACGGAAGAGAGAGAATACCTTCGTAGTTAAGAGGGAGTGTTGACGTATTTGTAACTTTGGAATTTGTTCTGATGTATATTATCATTGGAGTTGTGTTTTCCTCCTTAAGGGATGCATTTATTGGGTCTATACGTTGAGGTACAACCTTCATTGTAATTCGGGGAAATAGTCCCCAATGTAACATCATGAAATGTGTATTTGGAGTCTCTCTAGGAGAAGTCGAACCTGTTAGGGTAACAGGTCAGCCTCATTCATGAAATAGATCAGTCAATTGAAAGGTATAAATAGGGAGGAACCCTCCTTCATTTATACACACGTCACACTCACTCAATTTCACATGAGAGAGAGAGAGAGATAAGGGAGGAGAGATGAATAGTTGTTGGATACTTCTTATTACTGGAATTGATCATCTTATAACACAATATTTGTTACTATACTATTATGAGGAAGTTTGAAGGGTTTTCTCCTTTATGGTTTCCCCAATGAAAATATTTGTGTCTTGTGTATATGTTATATCTTATGCATCTTGTTGTACTTATTATTATTTCAGACAAAGATCATAATTAAGATAATAAGATATAAAAACACTAATAGAAACAGATGTATGGACATGATCCAAACACATGGATGAGGGAATATTTGGTGGCTAATCTTTTAATGGATGTGGTGGATCTTGGTCCTCAGCTTATGAGGATGATGAATCATCACTGGTGAGTGAACCGGCTAGGGAGGATATGTTATCGATGGTATCCATTAATGGGAGAGCAACTTTCTATGTATTTGATTCTTGTGGGGTCACCCTAAGGTGGAGAATTTGATCCTGCAGATGCATATTCTTGAGGCATACTTCTTGTTCGATGCATAGGATGTGAAACAAGAATTAATAGTGGGAAGCATTGCCACATTATTGGAATGGGCATGATATCCTAGCATGTATAGGCTCGTGTGCCAAAGTTTTTTGCAAGATAGTATGGTTGGTGTGATTGTACTACTCTGTGTGGGGATCATATGAGTATGGTTCCCACAAGATGCAAAACCATCATGTGGTGCTCCTAGTTCAATCGATGTAGGTGGTGGTTTTTGTGGCGTAGTTATCTTAGTGATAGGTGTCTCTAAGATAATTGTTTCGTGAGTAGACACAACCTTTGTTTCCACTAATGTAGTGATAACATTGATTGAATAATTTTCCTTTAATTGACATGAAGGACTCTCAACCAAAGGGCAGGTGAGGTGAATGGTATCCAAGGAATCTTGAAATCAAGGGAGGTCAGAAAAATAATGTGTATAGTGACAAAACTAAAAGAAAATCAAACACATGGGATTGGTGCGTAACGATTTGGACTTATTGGTCTTGTTGGGAAATGATGAGGTTGAAGGTGTTCCTACGGCTACAATATGGGATGCATGTGTCATTCTAATTGTGTATTGAGAAAATTCCTAAGCTCTGGTAAGGTGGGGCACAAGTTGGTCACATGGCATTGTTTCCTCTATAGGGCACACGATGGGGTGACCCTCACTGTAGGAGTGTTGATCATCACGAGATCTTTCAACTTCGGATGAGGTATGCCCCTTAATTTAGGCTTAGTGAATTCCAATGGTGGTTCAGGAAGAGGGTTAGTCATAATGGGGGATTTTATCTTGGTTTTACTTATTCCCCCATTGGTGGGTTTAGTGCTAGAAAGAGGTGACTTGGTCATGGTTTGGTTGTCTCAATGTGTGGTCCAGATGGTGTAACTATTCTAACCAACACAAACTCATAGTGTGCTATAGGATTCGAGTCCATCTCTAGGTAAGGAGGCGGAACATACCACAAAAGTATTCCCAAAATGATCCCCAAGAGAGTTAACTGAGCCATGATCGGTGTCCCTTGCACTCCTATGTAGAGGTACAAGAATGTTATTTGGGAGATGCAGGGCATTGATGGACTCAATGTCTATTCAATGCCATGAATTGTAGGGGTTATTGATGGCAATGTTGATAGGGTGGGAGACTCATTTTTAGAGGTGATAATAGTTCACATGACGTTATCTGTTGAGGTGGGGAGTTTAGGAAAAGGAAATAAATATGTGCTTAAGAGGTCGTAATCCTTGTACACACCCAAGTAAATATCAACATAAGGTGGTTAAGTCACTTCTCATACTATCGATAGGATATTTTTATGGTTAGTGTTGGCATGAGGGTCATAGTAGTTGAGCTAGTCAAGGGTGAATATCTTACCATTGAAGGGGAACATCATGATATGGAGGACCGAAGATGAAACTTCATTCATTGCATACATGTAACTATGACCCAAAAGAATATTGTAGTTGAGTTGTGCATCGACAATTTCAATGTTGATTGTTATTGTTTTCCCCCTAGCTCGATGAGAACATTTTGGTATAATCCTCTTGGTTGGAATGGTATCCCATCATATGCGTGAAGTGTGATAGATGAGGGGACTAGCTTGAGTGATCCCAATATTTTATAGATGTTATATTACATGACACATGTGGATACACCTTCATAGATGATGTATAGATGGATCATAATGTTTGTAACTATAATTGGAACTTGAAATGCGACTAATGAGGATAGTCAAAATTCACCTTTGTCTAGGTTGAAAGTCATAAAATGTGATTCTGAAGGTTCAATGGTTCCAAGTGCATTATTAATTCCTATTGAACCCTTAGGTTGTCATTGATGTCATTGATGTCAAAATAAAAAATGAACAAACACCAAATCTGATGTGAAAGAAGCGCAGGAAGTATTTCTAGGTCATTGATGTCATTGATGTCAAAAGGAAAAATGAACAAACACCATATCTGATGTCTTTCTAGAAAGTGTGAAGATCCGACTACAACATGGGATATATGTCGACTTATAATAACCTTGAAAATGAAGAAGAATATTGAAGATTTGTATGTGCAAAAATAGTGCTATGATATGGGACTTGTGTATAAATTTAGAAGAAGAATATGAAAGTCAAGGATGTGTGCAAATACCACTAATATATGGAATTGTGTATTAATATCCCACAAATACAATGGCATGTTTGTGCATAACCCCACAACGTTGAAGTGTGAAAACAAGTACGTCGTCGCAAAATATAACTTGGTTAAGAAGCAAACAAGTTGGGGTATTATTCATGTCAAAGGAATTTCATCTTTAGGACACATATCCTGAATCAAAAAGAGTATAAATTAGAAAAAGATAAATATGTTGAAGTAAGTTGTAAAGTGTAAAATGAGAAGATAATATTTTTGTGCAAGCTTCGCAATTTTTGGGGTATCAATAGCTCATTGATCGTAGAATGGTTTTTATAGCAGAATCATATTACGTAGTTTAGCAGAAGGATGAATAGCAAGAAGAGAACAAAGTAAAATTATACCTGGAATAAAGATGTGCAAAATATTTACTCAATAAATTACATGAACCACAAATCCATAGAAGAGACTAAGTAAAGTTCGAAACACTAAACAACACAGGGACGTTGATCATAGACCGGTGTTCACATATATCTAAAGATTGTGTGATACAAAGAGATTGGCTAGATTGCAGTTATTTCTAGAAATTGTAGATAAGAAAACTGGATATTTTGACGTGGATATTCAAAGGCAAGAAGAAGAACATAAGAGATACAACGGTTGCATTTTTTGAGTTGCACATCACAGATAAGGTAAAGTGCACAATTTAGCTATGTCATGCACAAATATTTTTATATCAAGGAGATAAGAAGGGGAAAGGAATAGGGAGTTGGAGCTTCCTTCTAGCAGGTGCCAGTAAAACTTATCTAGGAGGAAGGAAGGGGCAAGGACGATGGAGTTGAAGCTTCCTTCCATTCGTAGTTGGTAAAACAATAAGGATTCAGAGCTTCCATCTAGTGGTAGCTGGTAAATAAATTAGGGGGTGTTATGAACCCAAATGGCACTTCTCCATCCGAGTGCTGACAATTCATTATGTTGGTACACAAAAGGACATTTCAGGATTGAAGTTTTCCAAAACACTATAGATAGGCATGACATGAGATGCATTTACCTTTCAACTAGCTTGCTACATTATTTTTCTAAGTGTAGATTGGCGTACGCGACTATATTCATTGAAACCCATGTACATACGCTAATATCCTCATTTACAACTCACGTACTGTACATGACTATCCCCATTGCAACCCGCGTACAGATCTATACGCGGGTTTCCCTTAAAGCAACTCGCGTGTCATACGTAGGTTGCCAATATCAATAGTCACGTACATCTCCATTCGACATTAAAAAATATAAATCATGATTAATGGATATTATTTGAGCCCTAATCATTAACCATCTCAACTGTCTCAACCTACTCAACCTTTGGAATTGCTCTATTTCCCATAGTATAAATAGAGGCCTCAGGGAGGGCATTAAGAGAATCAATTTAGGAGAGCAAAGTTATGCTGGTGGTATATCTTCATAAGTCTTGGAGCAACAGAACTCAGAGTCCTTTGGTTGCAGAGGAGTCCTTGTCTTAAGCGTTGGGTTGTACACTTATCTCATTCACTGATTGTTAATACAGAGAATTCTTCTTCCAACTTTGTGTTGAGTCTCTTTCATGTATTAGGGTTTGATGAATATATTTGATTAAGCACTATATATGTTGTTTATCTAACCTATCATATATACATGTATAAGATTTTACTTGGATAATTTTCTCTCTGCAGGTGAAGGAAGTGCATCCATGACAACTTTGGAGAGAAGCAAAGCAGAAGATGATAAAGCTTGGATCAACTGTCGCTAATCGGGTGAGTCCAATATTTCTTCCTATTTCCCTTCTGTACCTAGTTAAATATAATTGTTTGCAAGTTTTAGAAGTAAGTTGGTAACCCCAGACCCTAGGTTATTAGGGTGTTTATTCATGAATAACAGAACTGGCGACTCCGCTGGGGAGCCTAGACTGCTGTGGGTTAACTCTGTATATTCGTACCCAGTCTTTTCTTTGATTCAGTGTGTGGTGTCTTGTCTTCATTCATACTTGTAGTGGTGTTTGAAGACCTTTGTATTTTTTTCTCTTTTTTGAAAAATTTAACTCCTGTACGTGGGTTGCTCTATTACACAGTCGCATATAGAGGTCTGTGTACATGGGTTTCTCTATTGCACAGTCACGTACAGTACGTGGGTTTCTCTTGTACACAGTCACGTACAAGCCTGAGCAACAAAAATTTTGGGTTAGGGTTTGCTTGTCCCTGTCCCTCTGTGTATTTTGTTTTGCTTAGTGGTCTTTAATTTTAACATTGCACTATAAGTTTGATGACCTTGTTAGCCACGCTTTGTGCTTCCTAGTAAGCCCTTGATTTTTTATTGTTTGGATTGTCTTTCTGTTAGCAAATTGAAGTGGATTTTCCTGTTCGGTGAGAGGTTCGAGTGCTGGTTGTCTGAATCAGTGACCAGGGTTCTAGACACCGTTTTATCCTTTTCTATCTCTGGATATGTTTGGTTTGTCACTTGCCTTTGCTTTATTTCAGTGATTTCCATTCACTATGTCTTCCCAAGCTAGGTTTTTCCAAGTCTTCCTTAGGTGGTTGATCTTTGGTTTTATGAATCTACTTTGTTTCATTTTGCTTACTTTATACAGTTAATTTATTCAAGAATACTCAAGAATTGTGCATTTAGGTGCATAGTAGTTTTTGAGCAATTTGAAAAGTGAAAAGAAAACATTTGAAGCTTTTGCATTTGATTTGCATATAGTAGTTTTATTTTCAGTTCTTAAATAAGATCTCAAAAATTACAAAAATATAGTATTAGTTTTCTCTTTATTAGTTGCATTTTCATCAGTCTATATTTACAAAAAAAAAGAAAAGAGAAGCTTGTTTTAAGTAGTGATCATTTTCTTTGAAATTGATTTATACAGGTCTGTTATTTTTACATTTCTTATCGAGTTAATAACATCATAGTCTTTCACTCCACTTTCTTTCTGAGTAAAAAATAGCCCTTAAAATGAACGCTATAATTAAAATTTATTAGTAATTTTTTGTTTTATAGGGCCATACACCTACTATCTTACACTAGACTTGTGGGATAGGAAGTGTCAACTTCCCATAAGTACTTAAATTCAGACATAGTGGGCCAATCGATAGATAAATCCTTCTCTTTATCAATAGTATCTGGGAAGCTCCTCTCAAACGGGAGTCAAACACGAGGCCATGTGGAGGCATTGGACTAAGGAGATAACCCTCTGATTCCTTGTCTAAATGTAAAGCAAGGTTTTTACGCATCTGGGGATTCTATCCTAGATATAATTTCGGGCTTAGCTACCCTACCCATGCGTACGAATTAGGTTTGCGACTATCCCCCCAGATTGTTGGTATAGTTAAGGTAGCCTCTAGTCTCTTGACATCTAGGGTTCATGCACAGGTAAACCGAAAGGCTATTTCTAGTTCACCTTGGATAGGCTTGTAAGGTAACCCTTGTTGAAAGTGTAGGAGGGCGGTGGGTGATTCCCTCGCTTGTGCCTACGAACCTCTTCAAGGACGCTAAGAAACTGTCTTTCATCTTTCTTCGAGAAAGCATATCTTTGACCCTTTCTAACTATTGAGACTTTAGGAATTTTTGTAGTGAGTGCTTTGTGGTTTGTCTCTGTCACAGCCGACCTCAGGGTTTGAAAAGTCAAATTTACAATAATGGAGGACCAACCTATCAGAAGTCATGAAGGTTGTAAAACCTTCCTCCTCTTATCACATTGGAACCTCCACCTTCCCCTCAAAGGCAGAGATTGGACACAGATGGCTCATTTGAACCGATAGGAGTCAATCAAGTTTTGGGTGATCCAGAAATTAGGGAAAACTACCTTAATTTAAACACAATTGAGATGGAAGAATTGCAGGATGATGAGTTTGCAAGGAATTTTAATAGACCTCTAACTGATTTCAACGATCCTATGATCGTTCAGGTTCGTCCCTTTGATCCACCTGTGATTGCTATCCCTGTGGGAAAGATAATGTCTACTGCAAGAGAAAGTTCTTTTACCTTCACCTCAGCCACTCCGGCTGAAGGGGTGCTACCTCCCCCTATTAGTACCCCTAGAACAAACATACCTACTACGCCCTTAACTCCAGCGAGCCGAATGGTTCAACCACCAGCTCCCACAAGTCTAGCAGGTGCTTCTGGTGGAATGGTCACTGGGATTCCTAGTGTACCTACTGTACCTACCTCCTTTGCACACACTGCCCAGAGTGGTCCTACAGGATCCTCAGCTTTTGTCCAAGGATTTCCTTAGAATGGGGGGCACATTCCCCCATCCACTCCATACGTAGGCCCTACACCCTCTTATGTAGAGGTGCAGTTTGGAAACACTAACCCTTATGTGCAAGGTTTCCAAACCCTAGTTTATGCTCCATTCACGAGCTCTCACTTTTTTCTTTTTAGCGAAGGGATAACTGCTCCTGTATTTCAAACCCTAGTTTCAACTGGGGCAGCTAGAACCTCTTATACTGCACCTTACACAAAAAATCTTGTGGCTTATGGATGGAACCCTTTTCAAAGCAACCCATCCACTTCACAACCAGCAGCAAGGGGCACCCCCACCTTCACATATGGTAATATGGGGGCAGGTTCCTCTAATCCCCAATATGGTACTTTTAGTGCTCTAGTTAGACCTAAGCTTCCTTTCCTGGCAACTTTAAACTTGCCAAATTTGTCTAAACTGATGAATGAACCGGTGAGGCATGATCCCTCCTGGCTGCTTGTACCTACCAAGTTGCCCTCGGACATGCCAAAATTCAAAGGCAAAGTTGGTGAAGATCCTGGGGCTCATGCCACCACTTTTCATTTATGGTGCTCTTCCAACTCACTGAATGAAGATTCAGTTTGGTTGAGGCTGTTCCAAAGAACCTTGACGAGTACTGCAACAAAATGGTACATTGAGTTGCCTTCTACCGCGTCCAGTAGTTTTTGGGACTTGGCTAATGCTTTCCTTAGTCACTTCCAGCTTCTTGTCCGAGATGATTTTGGAATGGTCTTGTTGTCTACTTTTCAGTAGAACAAGGCCATCCACATCTCAAGTCACATCCAAGAGTGGAGGAGGCGGAAGAGCCTTATTAAAGCCACTATTCCTCCTGAGCTCTTACTAGAATGGTTCCTTAAATCCCTATTGCCTTATATATCTAAGGACGTATCTACTTCAGGAGTGATGAACGAGGAAGAAGCTATCCTCAGGGACAAAAAAATTGAATTGATTTATTCTTAGTCTGGAATCTTATATGAGATTATCCTTGAGGTACCGAGGCCAACACACGATGTAGAGAAACCTATGCCCGGACCCCATGCCGACGGTGTTGTTGGTTCCATGAATTCTGCCACTGTAGAATCTTTGGCCAAACAACTCCATCAGTTTTTCATCAAACATTCTATGGCGGAGGTAGCAAAGGATACCCCCTCACCCCAAAATGCAAATGTTTTTGCACAGACCTCTCAGAAGGGCAATCAGCAGCCCGGTGGGAAAAAGAAGAGAGGAAAGAAAGGGGAGGGAAATCAAAACAAGCAGAAACCCACAAATAATGCTGATGGGGGCAAGAAATAAAATAAGAAGGTGAAATTCCCATGTAATTTGTGCCATGAAGATCACCTCATCCATATTTGTGCCCTTATGGAACAAGCTCAGAAGCTGTTAAAAGCTCAACAACCGACTGTCCTGAAGGATCCATTTCCCCAAGGACAGAATTCTACTTCAACTTCAAATGCAGTAGGGGGCACCCCAAATGCCCCTGACCCCAATCATATCAACATGGTTCAATATCAAACTTTACTATAGACCAAGAATAATAACTATGAAAAAGAGACCTAGGATAAGGGTAAGTCTATAGGTGAAACTTATAACCCTCTCACGATTGAGAAACCTGCCGAAATTATGCCCAAGATACTGAAAGGTGTCTTTAAGAAGACCTTGCATAATCCCAATGCTAGGGCTGCATCCAACTACTCTGTAGTTGAATAATTATCCTAGACACCTTGTGCAATGTTGGCTTTAGAGGTGTTACAAAGTTGTCCCGCCCAGCGGGATGCACTCTTAGCAGCCTTAGGCAGTATGGACTCATCGAGTCTCATGGCGAAATTTCACTTGTCTGATGTCAAAATTTGCCTACCTTACCATGTAGCCTTATCGATAGATGTCATTCATGATGGAAAGACCATTGGAAGGGCAGTTGTGGATGAGGGTGCTTCTACATGTGTTATGTCCTTGTCATGTTGGAAATCTCTTGGATCCCTAGAGCTTGTCCTGTCAAACACCTTGCTTACTTCTTTCGACGGAAGGTCATTCTGTTCACATGGTATCCTATCATATTTTGAAATTAAGCTGGCAGGGAAAGTGATTGATGCACCTTTGAACTATAATTTTCTCTTGGGAAGAAGCTGGACTTATGCCATGTCTGCTATTGCATCAGTCATCTTTCGGGTGGTAGTGTTTCCACACGAAGGGAAGTTGGTTACTGTTGAACAACTCAATTTTACCCGGAAAGGATGCATGGAATCTAATGAATCCACTGTACCATTGGTTGATCAGGCCAAACCTGTTGTAGAGAGATTAGGAGCTCGAATGTACACATCATTTATGGGCAAATTTGATCTTCCAGCTCTGATTAATTATATAGGTTCTACTAGTGTGGGGAATTCCATAGCCACGGTTGTTGATAGGAATGATCCTTGGGTTCTCCCTTCCCACCATGAACTTGAAGTGCCCTTATCAATAGTGGAATTATCTTATCAAGCTATCATCTAAACCACTGTTGATCCCATTTCGGTCCCCCTCTCAGTCTCAGAGGAACTAGAAGAAGTCTATTTTTCTGCTTGGGCAGAAAACTTTTTGCATTATACAGATTGCTTAGACATGGTTTTACCTTCGAATGAAGCCATTCTGGAAGCCATATGTGGATGAGATAAGATCTATGAATATATTCACCATCGATCCTATTTTCTTCTAGAGTTAAGCAGGATAGAGAATCAAGAGTTTCATATGAGACTGACAGACGATGTTGATATGCCCGTTAATCCCTTACCAAGGGAAGGAGTGTTTGCTAAGGGGAATATGGAAAATATTTCAGCTACCATCCCTATCAATATCTCTATAAATCCTGACGTTGTGGAAAATATACATATCGGTGCAAACTACTCTCCTGAGGAGATTGCCATTTATACCGCCTTGTTTAAAGAATTTCGTGACATTTTTGCCTGGTCATAATAGGATATGCCATGCATTGATCCATCTATAGTCAAACATGAGATCCGAACATACCCTAACGCTAAACCTATTCGGCAAAAGTTGAGACCTGTTAACCCATGTAAAGCGGCAACAGTGAAGGATGAAGTGGAAAAACTGCTGAAAGCCAGTTTTATTTATCCCATAGCTTTGACAGAATGGATATCCAACCCTATTCTTGTTGATAAGAAGCAAGGGACCATACGCATCTGTATTGACTTTAGAGATTTAAACAAAGCCTGTCCTAAGGACAACTATCCCATGCCATTTATAGACCAAATTATTGATGCTTGCACAGGAAGTGAAGTTTTTTCATTTATGGATGGTTTCTCCGGATATAATCAAATTCAAATAAAACCGGAAGACCAACATAAAACCGCTTTCATTTGTCCTTGGGGTACCTTCACGTACAATAAAATGCCCTTTCGATTGAAAAATGTTGGGGCTACCTTTCAGCGGGCAATGAATTTTTCCTTTCATGATATTAAAGCCATTATCGAACCCTACCTTGATGATCTGCCTGCACATTCTCGTAAGAGGATTGACCATCCAGATCACTTGCATTTGATATTTGAACGATGCAGATACTATAAAATCTGCTTGAATCTCCACAAGTGTGTGTTCTGTGTCGATTCAAGGAGACTGCTCGAATTCATTGTTTCTATTAGAGGCATTCAGGTGGATCCATTAAAAGTTGAGGCCATTGTAAATCTGCCTCCTCGTTCTATCAATCAACTTTAGAGCCTGTAGGGAAATTCCAATTTTCTTCGACGTTTCATTGTAAACTATGCCAAGATTACTAAGGGTTTCATGCGCATGCTAAAACAGGACACCTCATTTGTATGGGATGAAACTGCACAACTCGCATTTGAGGCATTGAAAAAAGCTTTGTTGTCAGCACCATTATTGCATCCGCCAGATTAATCTAGGGATTTTATATTGTATCTGGCTACGTCTGAGTCGACCATAGGGGTAGTCCTAGTCTAGGAGGATGATAACCTCCAATAGCATTTTGTCTACTATATTAGCCGTGCTTTAGCCGAACCTAAACTCAGGTACTCCCATGTTGAGAAATTGGCCTTAGTAACTATTTATTCTGTTCAGAGGTTACGTCATTACATCTTACTAAGAACTACAATGGTAGTGGCAGATGTTAATCCTTTTCAATATGTTTTGTCCCGATGGATATTTTGAAGCAGATTCAACAAATGGATAGTCATTCTCCAAGAGTTTGACTTGGATTTTCAGTCTGCCAAATCCAAAAAATCCTTAGTTTTTGCTGAGCTTATTGCAGAATTTCCAGTAGAAGAAGATGTAGCTATTGAAGAAGACTCATTCCTAGATGAGCACATCTTTTTGATTTCCACCTCTGACCCTTGGTACAAAGATATACTTATCTATCTGCAGACTTTGAAGTATCCTACAACTTTCTTGTGGAAGAACGACGTAAACTGCACCTACATGCCAAGAACCACCTCATCATAGGAGATACTTTATACAGTAGAGGGGTATATTCTGTTTTGCGTCGATGTCTTACCCATGAGGAAGTAGAGATTGTCCTGAATGATGCCCATAGTGGAGTGTGTGGGGGTCAATTATCTGGGTTAGAAACGGGCCAGAAGATATTACGTGCCGGTTATTTCTGGCCCACAATCTTTAAAGATTGTGTGGAAGCAGTGAAGCACTGTCACCCTTGTCATCTTTATACTAGAAAAATGCGGTCACATCCTGCTCCGTTATTTACCGTCATCTCAATGGGCCCCTTCATGAAATGGGGGATTGATTACATGACATATAACCCAGCCTCGGCTGGGGGGCACAAATATATCATTGTTGCTGTGGACTATTTTACAAATGGGCAGAGGCAATGCCCACCTTTAAAGCTGACGGGGAAACTACAACTTTCTTCTTGTTTAATCAAATTATTGCATGATTTGTTATACCTAAGGTGATTTTCAATGACCATGGAAATCATTTTCAGAATAGCATGATGACTGAACTGACCACTATGCTAGGATTTAGACAAGAACATTCATCTTCGTTCTATCCTCAAGCAAATGGTCAAGTCAAGGCTATTAATAAAACTTTGAAGACTATCCTCAAAAATACTATTAATGTAGCCCGTTCCAACTGGCATATCATGCTATATCCTGCACTTGGGCATATCGAACTGATGTAAAAACTGCTACAAGGTTTTCACCTTTTCAACTCGTCCATGGAGTGGAATCTATTACCCCGATTGAATGTGAAATCCTGTCTTTAAGAATTGCTATTCATGTGTTACCCGATACGACTGAGCTTGAAGAACATCTATTACATTTAGAACACCTTGATGAACAATGTAGAGATGCGCTGACAACAAACCAAGCTCATAAAAATAGGGTCAAAAGCCAATATGATAAATCAGTCAAGCCTCGAATTTTCTCTGAGGAAGAACTTGTTTTGCTCTAGGACCAAGACAAAGAACCCCTGGGGGTAGGAAAGTTCAGGCCTATGTGGTTAGGACCTTATATCGTGTCTAAAGTGTTAAATAAGGGTGCATATGAATTGATAGATTTCGATGGGAATAAGCTGGCTGAGCCTAGAAATGGGCTCTACCTGAAAAAGTACTATGCTTAGGCTTAGCACTTTTTCTTGTATTTTATTGTATGTATTTTTATGTACACTAGTTCGTCGGTTTGTGTTTTATAAATTACAAGTGTTTTTTTATGTATTTTTATGTACACTAGTTCGTCGGTTTATTCACCCTCAGGACAGTTAGTTGCCTTAAGAGGTACTTGCTTAGGTCCTGCTTCCAATAATGTGGCTGAATATAGGGTCATCATTGAGCTTCTATGGTATGCTTTGTCACGTGGTATCACTCAGCTGGAAGTTAGGCTGGACTCTCAACTGGTGGTTTCCCAGCTCAATCGGGCTTATCAGGTGTGGAACCCTATTCTATTATGTCAGTTTATGCAAGTTAGGTTATTGGAAATACATTTTGAGTTCATTACATTCAATCACATTCCAAGGAATCAAAATTCATTAACTCATGCATATGCTAATTACATCTTGGATTGGGATTTAACACATCTCACATAAAAAGTATACAGCAAACACATAAAAAACATTTGTAAATAAACCAACAAATATATATATATATATATATATGTGTGTGTGAATATATTTCCATATAGATAGATTGAGTCTCTGATCCTCAGATCTAGTCATAACTGTATAATATACAAAAAATATACAAAATATGGATCTAAGTCCATCAAAATGCCCCTAGGTCTAAGATTAACCACCCTGGTCCCCCCGATCACCCTATACTCTAGCTTCTTCAGCCTCTTCGGCTTCAGTAACCTCAACAACATCTATGTATACCAGTCCTGCTATGTCTACCCACCTCAAAAGGTGTATCCAGATAGGTGGTACACCAACCATGAACTCCTGCATGATGGCTGGGATGTGCTCAATCCGTAGAGTAGGTACTCTCTGGGTAATCCTGGCCAGATTCCCCTCGAGAACCCTAATCAAGCCATGGTATTCTCCCAAGACAGGATACACATACATGCGTGGACGTCGTTCAGGGCGAATTGGTCCAATACATATCTTCATTTTGAC
The DNA here is from genome assembly GCA_001517045.1 of Pseudotsuga menziesii. NCBI lineage: Eukaryota > Viridiplantae > Streptophyta > Pinopsida > Pinales > Pinaceae > Pseudotsuga > Pseudotsuga menziesii. The sequence goes on from LPNX010077235.1 coordinate 501,416, forward strand.
ATTTTAATAGGATTAGAACTCTTATACATATGTATATATCTCTATATTTAAAATTCATAAAAATTTTAAAATTTTGAAAATAAAAATTACCTAACTCTCCCCATGCTCCTCCTAGAGGGAGGATGAGATCAGCATCACCACGGAAATCCATTCCAGCATATGGAAACTGCTCCAAAGCTAGCAACTGTCGCTCCCACCAAAAGTAGAAGTCATCATCATAGACACTCTGCACTGACCCAACACCTCCTTGGCGGAGGTGAATATCTCCCCACTTGCTCAGCCTAGGTTGATGAGGAGAATGAACGGGTAGTGTCACTGTAGGACTCAATCTTGGCACTCTCTCAAAGAAGAAGGCTACTAGTATGCTGGAATATCCAAAATTCTTCCTCCTGCCTCTTTTGTAGTCAGAGAGTTGTTTTCTCATAATTGAGATCACTCCTGAACACTAGTCATATAGGGCTCCCTGCATACAATCCACTGCTAGTCTCATATGGTTTTGAGTTGCAAGGGGAAGTGATGATGATCCTGCAACCCTCACTATAGTACTCGTCACCATCTGTAAAGGAAGGTAACGTATGTGAACAATAGGGATGCAGCTACCCATTTTTTGTGTGTCTGGTGCACAGTATATATCAATATAGTTTTGTACACTTAGAGGGTCACCGACTCTGCCCATGCCTTCCAAGTTTACCGGAGCTCCCCATCGTGATAAACCAACAATGAAATAGACATCCTCAGAAGTAATCTCCAAGGACTCACCTTAAAGGTCAAACATGCCCAAATCATGATCCCAATAATTTATCAAGAACTCTAAGAGGCGGGCATTGGCCCACATAGGTGAAGTACAGAAAAACTTCAATAACCCACTTTGACGTAAAACATTCACAGTGGGGGAATCTTGAAGAGCTTCTTGGTCCATGTATTCAATTCTCACTCCCTCCACTCAAGTGCCATCTTTCAACCTAATAAACAAGCAATTTCAAACCTTAGTTTCATATAAAATTTTGGAATTTTGACCCTACATATCCTTTTTTCCACCTCATGCAGCATACGCGACTGTCTTTTAAGGCAGGTCACGTATTGTACGCGACTGTCCTTCGGGAAACCCGTGTACATAACGCGTGTACGTGACTTTTAACATATCAAACCTACATACACAGTGTTTCTTTTTGAAGGTGCCTAAAAATATGAAATTCGGGCTCAATTTTAATAATTGCTTGGATCAAATGAAAGAGCATGGAGTGTAGTATTACCTGACACTTGCGGATTTGGAAATGGTCCACTGGATTGTTCACACCGAGCAATTGAAGGTAGACGTATAAACTTGTCTTCTATGGTTAAAAATCCAAATGGTGAGTTTTTATTTATGTTTTGAACTATTTATAGAAAGTTTATTTTTCAAGTGGGTTTTTCCCTATAGTTCATAATTTATAAAACTAATACCATATTTTCTTTTCCATGTGACAGGTTCATTATCATTTTTAAGGTGTTTTTTCTCATATAGGATGGTTTTTCATCATTTCACATGCATTCTGCATTTATAACTACTCCATCTTAAACCTAGCATTAACATTTTGACCATATACTATGGTATTTTTAACCATTAGTTCATTTTCTTTACCATTGTTCTTCCATGGATAGGACCTTCCTCCTATGAGTATCCTCATTTAGAACCTATTTATTGTCTTTTGATAGTCATACTGCAACTGTCATTGGTTCAGGGGAATATTTTTAGATATTTTTTCACACCAAATTGAGCCTCATTTGGTCTCTTTTTACAAGCTATCCCTTTATAGGACTCCCCGCCCTTATGGAGTTTCTTTAGGCCCGGGTCTAACTCCTTAAAACAGACTTGACTGCCGAGTAAAATTGTCCATTCAAGCTCGTTAAGAATACGTGAATGGGCATCCACATTGGTGGTAGGTTATCTCTTTCTCGGACCATGTGGAATAATACGAGAAATGATCACTCTCTTTTCTTTGGAATTGAAAAGAGTATTCTCAGGTACAGGTTTATCACTTTTTCAGACCTAAGGGACTAAACTTATGGAAAAGAAACTCCCGATATGAGCTTAGTTTTCTCTTTTTCGTGCTCTAGACCTAAACATAAAAAAGATTTCAAGTGTACTTTATGTATTTGTCATGCTCGTTAAACACCAAGAACAAAGCATCGGGTTTATTGTTGTAAGCCCCATTTCTTGTACTCAAATGGATCTTTCCAAGTGATCTTGCTTTCCTTCACACTCGTAAAAGTCAAGCTATATGCTACTCTCGAAGGAGCATTGGGTAGGTGGTAATTTAACCTTTTTCGGACCTCCCTAACTAAGTACGAAAAAGGTTCACCTTTTCTTCTACGTAAGTTAAGAGAGTTCTTCTGGGGTATGTTTTATACTTTTCCGGCCTCAGGAGACTAAATTGGACGAAAAAGGACCCCCCTGGAGTCTTCTTTGGAATTTTTCAGACTCTCTAAATTTTTCAGATTGTTAAAAAATGAAGAGAGATCTGAGTTGACTTTCCTGGACTCGTTAAAATTTAATAGGGAAGGTAAGGAAGAAGTTTTCTTTTGGTTCTCAGTTAGTGGCAGCATGTCATCCTTGAACAAATCACTCTTTTTTTTTTCCGATACTCATGTCTCAATGTTCACTTTCAGTTCAGCTATTACTTCGAGTTTCTTACTCCTCCTCTTGTCAGTTCTACCTGGGGAATCTGATCATGTCTCCTACATGACAGATACGTTTAGTTATTCTATCTGTAAAATTAAAAAGCTACCTTGGGTCATCTTTGTGTTGTGCTCACTGTTCAAGGACTTAACCTTGTGTCTGATATATATCATGATTCCATCATTGTCGTATCTGTTACTATTTGTGTTTCCCTTCCTTTACCCAGTCCCTTGTCACTCTTGTGATCCGTTGGAGGATCTATTTCCTTCCTTATCATAGTATGCTTCTGCATCAGCACTTCTTGACAACGAAGACCTAGAGTTTTGATGATCGTACCTCAGGATTCACTTTCATTATTGGTGAATTCCTTTGCTTCATTTGTTGATTATCACCTATTGATTGACAATCTCTTGAATCCACTCCATGTTCAACTTCAATAACATCTATTCACATGGCTTGGATTGTATTGGTTCTTTGGGATTGTTTATGAAGACCTTAGTTTCACATTCATGGACTAAGTTGCACAAGATTATGTTATGGTTATTTACACAGCTTCCAGATCTTTGAAGACTCATCATTATTGTATATTGTGGCTTCGATCCACCTTTGTAATATACGTGGTCTTGTACCCGTACTATATGATGTACTCAAATATTGTAAAGGAGCTAGTGTTCCAGTATATTGAACATAGCATCCTCAGATATGACTTTGTATATGACATTATTATGTATTTGTTTCAGGTACTACCTCTGCTCCATTGGACTTCTGAGTTCTCCAAAGATAATGATTATAATGTATTTCAGCCATCGCTTCCCTCTGAAATCACACATTAGGGGGCATCTGTTATCAACCCAAATGGCACTTCTTTGTCCAAGTGCCGACAATTCATTATGTTGGTACACAAAAGGACATTTTAGGATTGAAGTTTGCAAAAACACTATAGATAGGCATGACATGAGATGCATTTACCTTTCAACCAGCTTGCTACATTATTTTTCTAAGTGTAGATTGGCATACGTGACTATATTCATTGAAACCCGCATACATACGTGACTATCCTCATTGACAACTCACGTATTGTACGCAACTATTCCCATTGCAACCTGCGTACAGATCTATACAGGGGTTTCCCTTAAAGAAAATCACGTGTCATACGTGGGTTGCCAGTATCAATAGTCGCATACATCTCCATTTGACATTAAAAAATATAAATCATGATTATGGAGATTAGTTGAGCCCTAATCATTAACCATCTCAATTGTCTCAACCTTCGAAACTGCTATATTTCCCAAAGTATAAATAGAGGCCTTGGGGAGGGCATTAAGAGAATCAATTTAGGAGAGCAAAGTTATGCTGGTGGTATATCTTCAGAAGTCTTGGAGCAGCAGAAATCAGAGTCCTTTGGTTGTAGAGGAGTCCTTGTCTCAGGCGTTGGGTTGTACACTTATCTCATTCACTGATTGTTAATAAAGAGAATTCTTCTTCCAACTTTGTGTTGAGTCTCTTTCATGTATTAGGGTTTGATGAATATATTTGATTAAGCACTATATATGTTGTTTATCTAACTTGTCATATATACATGTATAAGATTGTACTTGGAGAATTTTCTCTCTACTATTGAAGGAGGTGCATCCCTAAAAGCTTTGGAGAGAAGCAGAGTGGAAGAAGATAAAGCTTGGATCAATTGTCAGTAATCGGGTGAGTCCAATATTTCTTCCTATTTCCCTTCTATACTTAGTTAAAGCTAATTGTCTACAAGTTTTAGAAGTAAGTTGGTAACCCCAGACCCTAGGTTATAAGGGTGTTTATTCCTGAACAACAGGGGGTTGGAGCCTCCTTCTAGTCAGAGCTGGTAAATATAATTTGGGAGTCGGTGCTTCTATTCAGTCGCAGCTTAAGAAAAAATTGGAAATTGTAGTCTTCTGCAAGTTGGTGCCTGGTTACTACAAGTCAGAACTTGTGCATTGTGACATACATCTATTCAGGTTGGTTCTTGAAATTCATGAGTTGGTTCTTGCGTAGATCGAAGTATTTACAGGTCGGTGCCTATAATCACACGTTGTTGCTTGTAGGTTAGGTTGGAGCCTAAGTGAGTTGGTGCTCATGTTTGGAGATCGTTCTCTCTTACTAATGTAATAATTCATTATATATATATATATATATATA
>LPNX010077235.1:506424-585067 GCA_001517045.1 Pseudotsuga menziesii
AAAATAATTTTAAATCTATGCTATATATTGATTCATCCCCCATCTCATTATATAAGATAAATACAACAATTGGTATTAGAGAAGGTTTCTTTAGTTATATCTTAACAACTATAAGAAATATCCAGCGTAAATATGGATAAGTAGGAAGGACTATCCACCAAAGAGCACCAACATTGGATGGGTAGAATTATACATTTTGGAAGATAAGAATGGAAACGTACTTACAATCCCTTAGAATGGACATATGTAAGTTATTAGAGAATGGATACAAATTTCCAATAGCAACTGCAGTTGAATCAGAACAGACTAATGAAAATGAGCACACAATTCCTATAACTATGCCAGTCGAGCCAGAGAATAGAAGACTATATGAGTGGAATGAAAAAGAAAAAAATGCAATGCTATGTGGACTGAAATATGTTGAATTCACGAAGGTCATGTAGTGCACTACAACAAAGGAAATTTAGGAAAAATTGAAGATCACCTATGAAGGGGATGAAAAGGTAAAAAAGGCCAAATTATAGATATTCTCTACATAGTTTGAAATGTTACAAATGAAAGAAGAGGAATACATTGCAACCTATTTCCTTAGATTTGATAAAATTGTAAATTCCATAAAGGGGCTTGGAGCAACCATTGAACAAAATTCAATTGTGCATAAAATATTGAGAACCTTTCCTCTAAGATTCAGCTCAAAGATATCAGTTTTGGAAGATAGAACTAATTTGGACAAGTTGACTAAAGATGAGTTGCATTTAATTCTCACATACTATGAAATTATGATTGAAAAGGATAAGGGCACCCAAAATAATATTATTTTAAAGACACAAGGACAACTAAAAACATCAAGCATGAGTGTAAGAACTCATATGACATGTCTAATGAAGAATAAGCCATTTTCGTTAGAAAACTAAGAAGAGTACATGGAAAGTATAAAGGAAAGTTTCCCGTCAAATGCTTCAAATGTGGAAGGATCAAACACTTTTCCTACAAATGTACATATGAAGACAACAGAGACAATGAGAGTGAAGAAGAGCTAGACCACAAGTATCAACAAAAAAAAGTTTGGAATAAGAAAAAAATTCCCAAGCAGAGAAAGAGTCTTTATACCAAGGAGGATAGTGATGTATCTAAGGAAGTGTACAACCATGATCACTCAAAATAAGTATTGTTTATGGCACTAATTCAAGATGAAGACTCAAAAGATGGAGGAAAAGTTTTAGTCAAAGGGACTTGTGAAAGTACATTTAAACCCACAAGAAAGTGGACTTACAATGGGATCCATATGTCTTCTCCAAAACCTGAAACAAAAGAAAAATCAAGTTGCATAGAAAAATATGCACAATCAGAGAAGAATATAGCAAGCAAACGTCTCTGTAATGGGATTCATTTACCATATTCAAAAGCTGAAATGAAAGAAGATTCAAACAAAACAGATGAGAACTCAAAGTATGAAGATAAGGAAAGTGCCAAGATCGATTGGAATGTGATCTAGTTATCACACTAGAAGAATTCAAGAATTCAAGAAGAAGTAATAAGGCACTAACGGAGTAATTGGAAAAAGCAGAGGAGCTAGATAATCACACCAAGGACATGCAAGAAGTATTGGAAAGATGAATGATTTACAAAGAAAAAGAGTTTGGAAAACAATTGAATTGTGCAAACAAAAAGATCAAGGAAATCAAAGAGAATAAGTCTGTTATGGAAGAATATCTAAAGGAATCCGAAGCAAAGAATGAATTGTTGGTAGAACAAGTTTCACACCTATATACTGAGATAGTCTGTGCAAATCAGAGTAGAATTGAAACATGTATGGACGCAAATAACCAATATAAATTCAACATCAACTCAAAAATTTTAGATGAGATTCTAAGCAATCATAGATCTCTAGAACACAAAACAGGTCTTGGATACAAAGAAGCAAGTGACAACAACTGTGGCATAGAAGGAGGATTTGCTCCAGAATGAGAGAATGCATCATAGAGATAGTATGATCCCTAAAAAAAGAAAAACTTGGGTATGATAATACTTATAGTTACAGTAGTAATTCCACTTCAGTGAAATGTTGGAGATGTAACTATGTTGGCCATATAGAAAAATATTTCCATACTTTGAAAGATATTCTTATTGCACTTATAATGTATTATTTGTGTACCTCCTTCGGGACATGTTATTGATATACTTGGTGATGTAAAAGTCTTTGTAAGAATCAATGGAACTCTTCTATTGTAATTCGGGTCAATAGTACCCACAAGAGATATTATATAAATGTTATTTTGACTCTCCCTAGACAATTCGACCCTATAAGAGTAACAAATCATCCCAATTAGGTAAAAGGTCACTCACTTGATGAGTATAATTAGGGGGGGGGACCACTCATTTGGACACACACTCAACTCAAGAAAGTGAATAAGAGAGAGAGAGAGAGAAGAGGATCATTGGATAGAATAAGTAGTTGATTTTGTCTTTGGGGCTTATATTATCTTGGTTGGCGTTGCACTTGGTGAAATAATCTATATTAAAGAAGTTGTTGGGATTTCCCCTTATGGTTTCCTAGAGTAAAATCTTTGTGTTCTTCTGTCTTGTTGTAATTATCTTTCTTTCAATTATAAAAATGATATAGTTATGTTGAAATGATACTAAATGCTATTAAAATTCTAACACGGTATCAGATCCACCCTGAAATAATTCTTTGTGCAGTTGTAACTCACAAAACTTGGAAACTAGGTTTTCTATTCTGAGCACTTCCCTCCACAGATTAGCTAAAAAGGGAGGACCATCTAACTTTCCCTAGGAGGGTGCATCTTTCTGTGGATACAGTTTCTAGTTCTATGGATTTTCAATTTTTGACCTAACACTAATGCTGGGAAAACTACAGAATCAAATATTTTGTAGTTCCACAAATTTGGGAAAATGAGTACACTACTCAACTCGCCTTGAGGAGGCACATATTTCTATCCAATCAGATTTGAAATCCACCAAAGTTTTAAAAACTAGGGTTTCTCTGTCAAACCCTAGGTCATCCAGAGGCAGTTTTCCAAAAAAGCATTGAAGCAAGCATCGAGGGGAAGCACTCTTATAGGTAAATACTATTCTCTCTATTTCCATTTGAGGTTCTCATTATATCAAGATTAAAAATAGTATGAATATTGAGTATAGGCTCGAAGAAGCTGAGAAATTATGGGCATGGAAGTATAAATTACTTCTTGTACTAGAAGAGCATGATTTGGAGAACTATGTCAAAGGAGAAGTTGCAGAGCCAGAGAGAGATGAAGACAAATAAAAGAACAAGATTAACTTGGTCAAATACAAGAGGATTATTTCTGACTCCATCAAATACCATTTGATCCCACATGTGTCCTAATTGGTGAATCCCAAGGAGATGTCTAATGCTTTGACCAAATTGTATGAATTAACATCAATAGGAATATGAACTTGAGGACTCAAATCAAGCGTGTGAAGATGTAGAATTCAAAAAGCATACAATCTTACTTCACAAGGTTCTCCCATATCAAAGAAAAACTAGAAGCTATTGGAGACAATGTTGAAGAAGCAGAAGTGGTGATGACCACCTTAAATAGTCTCCCAATATCATGGGAATATTTCATCCAAGGAATTTGTGCTAGAAGAAGCATCGCAAAATTTAGTAGGGTATGGGTGAAGATGACAATCAAGAACTAAAAGCTCGTGACAAGAAGGGAAAGAACAACAAGGAAGCAATTTTTTGTGAGAATAGAATATTTCATAAGAAGGACCTCTCACATATTATATGTTTCACTTGTGATGAAAAAGGATACTTTGTGAGATATTTTCATAGATCAAAGGTGTTGGAGCAGGGCCCAGCAACTACAGGAAAAGCTGCTATATCGGGACAAGAAATTCAAAGGAAACAGCACCTGAAGCGATCGAGAAGAGAGAGCTCAACCACTGCACTTAAGGCAGCGACGAAGACAGGAGGGCTCAGCTACCCTCATAAAGGAAAAGGAGCAATGAGCTGAGGTATTGAATACAAAGGATAGAAGGGGAGCGACCAAGGAAGTGGCACCCATACCCACGATCAGCGTCGGGAAGCGTGGAATACCGCAGAGAGTTGCAGTGTGACCAGTAAGCGGCAGTTCAAAGTACAGATAGGCCAACTGTCACAGTTAGGGTTTTTGGGTTACTGTTGGGATAGGCCCACAGTTTTGTATTGGGGTGAGACCTTTGGGCCACCTATTTAAGCATGTATTTTGTATTATGAAGGGTTAGATAGTTAGCTATCCAGACATTCAGATAGACAATTAGCCAGTTAGTCAGTAGCTAGTTGTTTAGTCATCTGTATTGTCATATATTGAGAAAGAGTCAAGCTCTGGTTCTGTATTCAGTCTGTAGTTATCTTATTGTAACCAGTAGCCGACTCCTTGAGCATGAATGTAACAATACGCAGGGATTGAGAGAGAGAGAGAAAGAATATATTGTAAGAAGAAAGCAGAATAGAAGAGAAGAGATCTAAGAGAGAAGGGATCCCAGTTGAGAATGCGGAGTTTCCCAGAAGATCTTGAGCTGCATAATAGGTTGCAGAGGAACTGTGTGTACTCTCTCCAGATATAATATAAACACAGTTCCTGTGGACGTAGCTTCCTCCTTGGAAGTGAACCACGTAAAATCCGTGTGTGGTGCGACTGTTCATGTGATTGTGCTTTACTTGATTGTTATCTGCTATCTATTACATGAGCTTAGCTAACAGTTAATGAATGTATGTATGATATCCTTCAGTTTACAGTAACGTAGAAGGTTAAATGTGAGTTGGATGTGTTAAGTATTCTGCATATGAGTTTATCAGTGCTTGATTCAGACCGTAACAGTTATCGTGTTAAGTGATTCATGTATATTTAATTCAGCAAGTTGAGCACAATAGATGTTAAGCATGTTAGACTGTAGAGGTTAAGTGAAGTCATTTAACACCTTGATGAAGGTTAACTGAGCTACTATACGCAGAAGGAAAGCCGTTGGACCTTGAGAGTTGGAGATTCCTATTGATTCTTACTATAGAAGCTATCGCAGCACAGAAAGGCGATATCGCACTGTCGGAGGAGCCATGGTGTGGGATATCGCAGGTAGAGAGTCAAGTAGAAGAGAAAGTTTGTGCATCATCGGAGAAGCCATGATGCAATAAGAGTCAGTCTCATAGCAGAGTCTGCTCGAAAGAGAGATACAGCGCTCATAGAGAGACTCAACTGGTTAAGTAGAGTAAGGAGAATGAAGGATGCTCCAGAACCTGGTTGAGGACACATGAGTCTTCAGCCACCCCATCTAGGATCACTTCGAGTGAGACTTCAGGCCGTTCTGTGGTCTGTCGCCGAAAGGGCCAGTGATCTAGGGGTTTTTTTGGTACATTACAGTAAACCTGGGTTTTCCCAGAGCAAACCAACAAAAGGAAAGAAGAAGACACACCATCATTCCATCACAGAAGATGATGAACCAATCAAGAAGAAATCTAAAGAAGATTTCTCTAGTGATGAAGAATATGTCTTGATTTTAGCACTCACAAGTACAGTTACTCATGGTAGCGATGTTTTTCTTGTAGATAGTGGTGCTTCAAATCACATTACTGGGTTCAATAATCACCTCACCCATATGATACAAGAAGACCCACCTTATAAGGTGAAACTTGGAGATGACTATCAACACCCCATAAAATGGGTAGGAGAAGCATCCTGGAAGTTAGGATTAAGAAATTCCATTGTAATGTCCAAAATTTTGCTTTGGTTCACAATCACCTAATCACATTTTCCATATTCATGAGAGTTTTTCAAATTGATGCTAAGGGACAAATAATTGCCAAGGAGGAAAATTACTAGTTTCCTAGGTTGGGGGTGGAAGCTTTGGGATTTGGAATAAGGGGGAAAATAAATGATGTTTGAAAATTAGAATGGCATAGATATTTAATAAAGGAGATAAATAAATAAATACAAGGGAAAATCAAAGTGGCAATTGATCATGAAGACACATGGAGTATGTGGGACCCACACAAGCTATATTTTCTATGTCACATGGCATCCTTCTCTTGTCATTTTGAATCCATAAGAATCCCAAGCATATTGGGATGATTTAGAAGTTCAATATACTTGTCATGAATCAATTAAGGTCTAATTGGAGTGGAACATTAACTTCCATGGAAGAGGAAGACGCATTTTGGAGCTAGTGAGACACTTGGACTAGATTCCCTAGCTCTATGGCAACAATGCTGAAGATTCTATGACACATATGACACAAATCAGATCTGAAGGATGAAATATGACATATATGACATGTCAGGGCTAAAAATAGCTCCAAGAGGGCGCTCAATGGAGTTAGGGAAGCTAAGATGCTTCCACATGTGATTCGATGGAAGTGGGAGACTAGGAATTGTTGTACAAGTAGAATTCTTTGGAATCTCTTCCCAACTAGAGTTGGAATGCATATATTGAAAGGAATTAGACCCGAATAGAGCTTGGAAACTTTATAAATTTCAATAAAAAATAATGAAGGAATATTTTTATCATTTGATAAATTTGCATTTGTGAAGAGAGAGAGCTAGTTGATGACTAGTTTCTTGCCTTAGCCAATTTCGAGGGTGAAAGATTCCCATCCAAGTTGGTGCATGGAAATTACATTCAGGTATTTCATGGATATTTAATGGAGTCATAAGTTACATTTTCAATCTATAGGGAATCTCGTGGACACTTCAATATCATCTTGTTCTTTCATCTATTCCAAGTTTTCTCATCATATTCTTGCTCTATGGACTGAGGTGCACTTGGGTAGCTATTGATTTCTTTGGGAGAGTTTATAATGGTCCATTTATGACGGTAATAAGATTTATATACTCTTTTATTGATATTAAAAAATTATCAGGTAGAAATACTAAATGGTTGTATGTAAAAGTGATTATTAATGATCAAACAATGACCATTTTCCCACTATATTGATGTATGTCAATGTAATGCTGATGATTTCGATTTAAAGAATGATTATATGATATATATATGATGAATGGAATTAAATTTATACTCTTTTATTCATCTTAAGAAATTATCAGGTCGAAATACCAAAATATTTCATGTAAAAATGTTAAACAATGAAGAAACTGTGCCATTTCCCCACTACCTTTTTGTGAACCAATGTAATGTTGATGGATTCGAATGGATAAGTAAAATGATTATGGTTTATGGATGAACGTACTGTTATTTATGTATTATATGATTTTAATTTTCATTACATAATAATTTGGATTCATTTTGTTGAGTTTCATAGCATTTGGAGAAGATTACTTATCATTTCCCCCAAGGTTGAAACTAGTCTTTTTGCATCTGATTTAAGGGAGTTATATCAAACATTAAAAGTTGAATGGTGATTCATATGAGTTAATTTTTATGTAATTTATATGTCCCCTTATTCCATTCAGAAACTCTAGTTGTATTGAGTACATTTGGAAAATCATTTTCATCATCTACCCATAGGGGATTTAAACCACAACTTGCTCGTAAAACTCAATACATCGACCAAATTGATAAAGTGGGTCGAAGAAGTAATTTGATGGTTAAATAAAACCTATAAACACCATTTTTATGTATTAACATAATTCATACATCTCCTGGTACAATTTGAGAGCATTTGGAGCTTTTGGAGCCATCTACCATTGGGGATTTGAGCCTCAAAATTACTAGTAAATTCCTTGAGTCTCTTGGATACCTACTCGAACCCAAACCACATATAATTATTCAAATATAATTTAATTAAATTATTATAAAATATCAAATTATAATACCAACCATTATTGTAGGTTTTACAGTTTTTGGAAGAGATTTGTTCCAGGACCTAGGGGGGATTTCCACCTCCCAAATTGACTAGTCTTGTACCGAAACTTCTTCCCTTGAAAATTGCAGACCATGGTTGGGTATATAATTTTATTATATGTATGATATATTTTTTAATGTGTCCCATCACCCCTCATGACCTTCCTCACAAATTTTGAAAGTAATTGGAGGAGTTTGGAATCAGTTGTATCCATATACCTAGAGTTGAAATTTGGTTAATTTGAGCACATTGGGAAAATTATTCACAAGGGACATTACAGTGGTGTCAGAGGATGGTCTTGGAACCTATTGAATTTATGGAGGATATAGATGGATTTAAGAAATGGATGAAGTCATATTTTGATTATAATACCAAGCAACTTATGCAAGGATTCGAATTGATGGCTAGCCAACTTAGGGGTAAGGTGGCAGAAGGGGGTAGTAGAAATTTCCATCATGGAGAGACACATAACACAATTAATTTTGAATAATTTTATGATTGTTTGAATTAATTTAGGAAAAATAATTCAAATGTGAATTCATTAAGGAATAATCAGCAAGGCACAAGTATGGAGGAGACCAAGGAGCCACCAAGTTCTATGGGTGGTGAAACAAAAACATAATTACATTATGAGGATAGAAATTCAATCCCAAGTGACTTTGAAAAGTATGAGGAACCATCACATGAGAATGAATAAGAGTACCTTGAAACTATTCAATATCATTCCGAAACCCATTCTACTTTGAAAATGGACCAAAGGGCATCTACTGATGGATGCTTAAACTATGAAGGAGTACCTACTGTTGGGTGCTCACAAATCTATGTTGGTGACATAGATATCATATTTCAAAATGTTTCTGCAAGCCAAATTTATAATAAGCATGAAGATGAATACCTTGTGACAGATAATGAAGAACCAATATCAACTTCCCCATCACCACTTGAGATTCAAGAAGTTGATCAAATCAAGCAGAAAGAAGAAGAGGAGATTCCTCAACAAGAACCTATTTTTATTAAAGGGTATTTGAAGATGAGTGAAATGGATATCCATGAGGCCCTTAGCATACTCATGACACTAAATAATTGGTGTCCAATTCTTGTTGGAAAATTTCTTCATTGGAGGAGCCATACTTCCTTGAAGACATGGAGAAGATTCAAAGAGCAATGTGCAACATTGAAGGTAATTTCATGTCTTTGATTTTTTATATAAACAATTTGGCTGAGTTTAGTGTCGAATGGTTACATGAATACTACTTGAAGAATAATGAAGATATTCATAAGCTCAAAAATCAAAATGAACAACTTCTTGAGAGCTTGCAAGATACTTTTACTTCCTCCTATGTTTCAGATTGTCATATGGTAGATTGCTTGGAGGATTATCATGACATGATGGATCATGAGAAACATGAAAAATTGCAGGTTCTTGATGTGTTTGAATATTATCCGATGAAATCCAATCACTTGTTGTGGTTGATGAGGAACTTGAGTTGCCTCTTGAATATGGGTGCACACTTTTTGAAGAAGTGCATGATTCCATTACCTTGGAACTAACCTATGGAGAAAGTTTTACATTCTTAGGGGAGGTGCATAATACTACCTCGATGGATCCTTCACATGATGAAAATTTTGCACTTTCTAATCATTTGGGTGAGTTGGTTCTTTCTCCTACATCCTACACTTCTAAATTCTACAACATTCATCATAATGAAGTATGGGTGAAAGGTTTAATTAGAGGAAATTTCAACTCAAAATGGGCCTCCTAAGGAAAATTAATAAAATAATAGTTAAAATAATAAAATAAATTTAATAATTTTGGAGGAAGAAAATAAAAAACTACTTTTTTGTTTGTATTTTCGACATATCTGTCTGTGTGTTTACTCAAATTTTGATCGGGAGAGCTCGTTGGATGTGGAATTAAATTCCTCATCCAACGAGTACCCACTCGGCCTACGTTTTATGGGCCCCGCTACCCCAAAAACAAGAAATACCTGAAAAACATGATGATGATGTCATCATGATGTTTTTTCAGGTATTTCTTGTTTTTGGTGTAGCGGGGCCCGTCAAAAGTATGCCGAGTGGGTATGTGTTGGATTTGGAATTTAATTCCACATCCAATGAGCTCTCCTGGTCTAAATTTGAGTAAAAACATAGGGAGATATGTCAAAAATACGACCAAAAAAAGTAGTTTTTTTTATGATACCTATCCCCAAATTTATATTAAAAAATTGTTTAAGAGGTGATCCCTTTTTGAATTTTAAATAATTTTGATTGGCTAATACATGATGACATGGAATTTGTATTATTTTTGGAAGGCCCATTTTAAATTGAAATTTCCTCTAATGCTTTTTTATAGTGACCCATGAAGAGTATGGAATTTATATCTCTCCTTTTGATGATGGAATTATTAGAGAACAATATTATTTACATTTTCAACAAAATCCTTTGTTACATTATGATGATACACATCTACATGGGTGCACCTATGATGTTCACTTGAGTCACTTGGAGACTCATGATTTTCCTTGCTCCTTGCCTAGTCTATTTGATGTTGGAGGAACTTCATCCCACACTTGGGTGAAGAGATATACTATTGAAGAACATTATTATTGGCAGAAAAATCCTATGTTATTTCATGATGATATACATATGCATGGGTGTATTGATGAGAATTATTTGATCCACTTGAAGTCTTCATGTTTTCTTTGCTTGTTATTTGTTTTAGATTTTGGTGGAGGTTCTTCATTCACTTCTTTGATAAACAAACACATTAATGATTATTATTTTGATGCATATGACATTATTTTGGAGAAGAATTATAGGACATGGGATCCTTGCCTATGTCATTGGAGAACATTTGATTGTTCACTTGAAGATTGTATGCACTTGGAAAACGGTGGTTTACTTACTTGGAGGTATAAGCACTTTCATGATTTTTTGATGAGGCACCTCCTTGATGTACATTTTTATTATGTTGTTATGTAATTTTATGATATATATTATGTACTCATGAAATTTGGAAGAATGCATACAAGAAAATGGGATCCCAGGAATTCTCTTTCCTAATGGTATGGGTTGGAGAGCACTCTTAATTGTTGGAGTGCAATACAAGCAATGGGACCCTAGGATAGTTTTTAGTCCCATTGATTTCAAATTTTTTGGGAAACAAGAATTATGGGACATGGATTCCCGACTTAATAAAGTTATTTTAATAAGAATAGCGCAACACCAAACATGGTGGTTCCTCTCTAAAATATTCATGGAATCTATTACCACCTAAGTTGTACTTAGTGGTTTTTTATCAAGTGATCTTGGTGAACCGGACAAAGAATTTTTGTTCGGACTTCAGAAGACCTTCAGTCTTGCTTCTAGGAAGCTTTGTTATACTATATCACATGTTCATACCCCCTTGGGGGAATTGTAATAAATGTTCTAGCATGATAGTGTCTGTAAAAGACTCGGTCTCTTAGACTTTATTTGTCAATCCGATCAGCCTAGGGTGTTTTTTCCCTTGGTTATTATTGGTTGTTGAATAAACAACTGATAATTTCTGAGTTTTTCACTTCATACCTCCAAAGTTGGGGTGGTCAGCTTGGCATTTAGGCCTATTGAGGTTATTAGAGTCTATGTGTCAATGTATAAACATGCTAGGCATCATGGTCGAGTCATATGAACATGTCTAAGTCCCTCTAGTTTTTTCAATTTTTTCATTTTTTTAATTTTTTCAAGGTTTTTTTATTAAAATTTAATTTTTCCAAAACTTAGGCTATTTTTTAATAGTTTAATTGGAAAAATTGATTTTGTAATAAAAGTGGGCCAAATAATCAGTTTCAGTCATGTAGGTGCTCATTTTCAAGGTAAGAGCACCATGTAAACCCATGGACCCATTATTTCCTAGTTTTGAGTGATTTTCCATCACTCAGGTCAGAAATCTCCAAAAACCAATTATTGATTATTTTAATTAATAAATTGATGAATAATGGAGTAAATCCAGAATCATAGATCAGTGGATTCTCAGCCGATTTGATTGAAATCACTTAGATCTGAACCAGATTGACTGGATCTGACAAATCCTTGACTGAAGGAGGTGATCAAATTAGATCCAGAGTTGATCTTCAACATCCTTTATGGGGAATTTTTCCCTCGCTCTCTCCTCCACACGTTTTGGCTCATCTGGATGAGTTTTGGTGGATGCTTTAGTCAACAGGTTGAGGTGTCAGTCAGATCAGCTCTCCGATTAACAGTTGCATTCAATGAGACTCAGATCTGGCTCAGTTAGACATAGATCAGGCATTGATGGAATCTCCTTTAGCTACAGTGATTTGTCTCCTTTGGATTTGCACCCCCCTTGGGCTGGATCTCCTGCTTTTTGTTTAAATAAATCATAGGATGCCTCTTCCAAGCTAGTTAGAACTGGGATTGAGGTGCTGCTGCTATTGTATTGTTGTCATTGTTCATTTGAAATAAAGAGAAGCTTTGGAGGCAATATGGTGTTATGCCATTGTATCTGTGGATGATCATTGCCATTTATTACTGAGGTAACTTATATCTGTGTTCATAATTTGTTGATTGCTTGTCGATTCATTGCTGAGATTGATAATAAGCTTATTATAATCTTGATAGGAAAGGTGCTTTTCAATAAGTTTATTGGCCATCTCTTTCTTTTGATGCATGTTTAGAGATCTAGATTCAGCATGTTCTATAAGCTTATATGCATGTTATTATGAATCTCTGTGTATGTACTAATCGGATCTCACAAGTATTTCGGCAAGTTTTTTTATTTCAGCTGAGCTATAGGTTCCTAGATTGGAGAGGATGCTGATCTATTTTGTTTCTTCACTCTCTCCAAAACCTTCCAAAGGCATATTCCCTCGACATTCCACCTGAAAGCTCCATGGTGGATCTTCAAGGCTACCAGCATTTCTCTCCTCCTCTTCCTCCTTTAAAATCAATTCTTTACCTGGTTACTTTGTTCGCAGCTTTGATATTGTTTATATCTATTATCTTAAAGTAAATTTAACATAGATCTATCGTCTCAAATCCCATAATCTAGATCTTGTTCTTAAAATTTTTCATAAGCATTCTAGATCTAGCTTTAGGGAAATCGTCCTTTTTGCATGGAATTTTAAAGAGAATTTGTAGCTTGCATGCATTACATTTATGTTTGCTGTTATAAAAGATAAATATAGCAATCAGTGCACATCATATTGGATGCATAAAATTCAAGCCAAGATCCCAAGGAAAGCTTGCTTTCCTTGGTTCCCTTTTTACCATTTTTAAATAGTTTTAACTTAGCATTTTTTTGGTTAAAAGTAAGCTGACCCAAAGGTACTTTCAGAGTGCTTTTGGGCATATTTAAGTCTGATAATATTGCTGGATTTTAGCAGGTATAACAGAAAATATGAGGAGCTGCTGTTTGAAAGTGACTTTCAGGAGCGTTCAAATCCCCCCAGGGGTCTCCCTTTTTGACTGAAATCTTTAATTTTTGCACTTTGTAAGATCTTGGTTTCATTCTATATAAGAATCAAGAGGCATCATATCATTTTTATGATATTGTAACCGCTGGTAATAAAAATAATTTTGAATAGGCTCTTTCAAGCCCATTCCCCATCCCCCCTAGGGGGATTTGTGTCCGTGTCATTTTTTTTATATTTTCGTTCATATTTTTCAATCTAGTGTAGCAATAATCTATAGGGTAGTATACTTTGATTTAAAATCAATTCCATATTCCATTTCTATTGATTTCAAAGTAACTTTAATACTTACCCCACGAGCCTCCTTTTGAGCCGAAAGGTGAAGAAAGGTTCGTGGTAGTCTAATTAGAAAATTGTGGTTTGATTATCTTTTTATGTTTCATTTGATAGCATCATTTCTTTCAGTAACCATAATAAAATCAACCCCTCCTTGATTCCCTGATTGAGGTCCACTTGGACCGAAAGAGGTTCCTGGAGGGTTTTCTTTTTAACAAGAACATCCATCTCAAAATTTACTAAAATTGACAAGACTCCGGTGTGTATGCTTTGCAATTGGCTGCGGTTCATCTGATCAGTCAAGCTGTATCAAAATCACTTGAGTGACTAGTATAATTCGGATTCACTCTCCCAAATTGACAAACCATCAGGTGAAAATCCAACACCTAGATCAAACCATTACGGTGGCAAAATACCCAAAGAAAGCAGGAACTTCTGAAAAGTGACCTCAGGGCGCCGATCTCTGTCACACCCTAATGGGTGCATTATGAACAATAGCCCCATAGACTCCATTCAGCCCACATATTCCTTGCGGGTAGCCGTGAAGGTTTAGTTTTGGACATACTCCAAGTACTCTCGGGTATATCTGGAGTCCACCCCTTCGCCTAATTTTAATCAACTCATATCTCACATTAACTTAAAACATACCGAGAGGAAATTGCAAAACATTCACTCCAAGCACATGCAAGTACATTGATTTTATTTTGACTCCATTTTAAGGCACTGGTTATTTTCTTGCTATATATATATTGTGTCTCAGCATTGTGCTTTCATGCGCTCATTTTGTATCTTGTCATCTATGGTTGTTTATGGTTAATTTTCAAACTCCTAAGTAATTCATTCAATTAAACATCACCATACTAAGTAATTAGCCTTAGTAACTTAATAGGGTCTACCCCCCTTGGCTTTGTTAGGAGTTGAGCCTAAACGGAGGAGTCAAGAACAAGGTAGTTGACTCGAGACTTGCCCCCAAGGACACACCGAGTGGATTGAATATTTCCACCACGTGACCCAGGTGTGTGAAAGGTGGCAACACTTTTTGGCGTCGTTATCGGGGATAAATCTTTTTATCCCCGAGTACGACTTAGCTTAACTTTTTTCTAAACAACTAAAAAGATAAAAACTTTTGATTGATCTAGTCTTTAAAAAACATAAAAAATTAAAACTCGATCCATCTGGCGACTCCACTATCTAACATCCCTTCAAGAATTTCTACCTGAATAGATCGCCGACAATTATTCAATCCTCTCCCTGATCTTGAAAGGTTTATTAGGGAAAGATTGAATAGGTAGACTTCCCGTAGAAACCTTGAAAATTTAGGAGACCAATCCCTCTCAGATATCCATCACATATTTGTAGAGAGTCATGTTCACCAATCTCAAGAAATGACAGAATTATTCAAACCCCTTGACTTTTCTCAGACAGCAGGTGCTCCCCATGCCATTAAAAAATATGCTATCAAGAAGCTCCCCATATTTCAGGGCAATAATGCCATCGCTGCCAAGTCTCATCTTTGAAAGTTTGAAAAGCACCTGGTCAATTATTGCAATGATGCTGCCCATGACCATGACGATGTCAAAATGAAGCTCTTTGCTTTATCCTTAGAAGATGATGCTGAAGAATGGTACTTTGACCTAGATGATGATTCATATAAAACTCTTAGTGAATTCCTAGAGGGTTTTAAGAAGAAATGGGGAGAAAAGAAAGAACCAAGACATCTACTTGCTGCCCTTCATAACATTAAGAAGATGGAGAATGAAACCATGGATGAATTTGACACTAAGTTTAGGCGTGTGGTTGCGGACCTCCCTAACGAAATCAAGCCAAAGGATACCTCCATCCTCATATCTTACATCGAAGCTTTCACTGGTGATTTGAGGTACCAGTTAAGAGACAAAGAGCCGGCCAATCTAAAAACTGCTCAGGAATTGGCCGAGAAAATAGAAAAGAATATGCAGTCTTCAGGAAAATTCAACATTCGAGGTTACACTAGGGAAAACAATTCATACAACAAAGAAAAGGGAAAATCTATTGAATCAGAAGAAAAGGGAGCCTCTAAAGATCCCATGGAAAAGGTAACATACATGATGAAAGACTTGGTTACTAGTCAAAACCAACTAATGGCCAATAATTCTGCACACTTGAATCACATTCATAATAGATTGATCACAATGGAAAGAAATAATGGACCTAGGAACTTTCATCCCAAGCAGAATCAGATGTATCAAGATAATTTTCCTCAGCAGGAGCCTAGGATTCCAAACCAATTAGACTCAGCTAACATGGTAGAAGAAGTAATTCCATGGTGTAGACCCTGTGAACAATTCCACCAAAAAAGCACTTGTTATGTTGCAAATAAAGTCATGGAAAATGGACTTCCCGAGGTTAGTAATCAGGAAACAACTTCAAGAGAGCCTGATCATATATACATGGTAGGCTAGGCCTACCCTTTGTCACCATCTAAACAGTACAATCCTGAGGATGAAACCATTGCAGAATCTTATAGTGAAACTTATGATGAAAATTGTAATATACATGATGGGACTCCTATGTGTTCTCCATATAATGATGATAGCCTGGAAGGTTTACTACCTTGTGACCTTTTCTCTGAAGAAGATGAGTATGAAAATGAGGACAAGTATAGCTTGGAGCATGATACAAGTGACGAAGACTCCCTTATCCCTGACAAAGATGTTGATGAGGAGTCCTGGACATTCATGGAAAATCCAATCTATGACATGAATAAAGAGGAAAATAATGAACCAGAAACTTTTGATGGTTTTGTTGATTTTTCTGTCTATGGCATATCTAAAGGAGAGAGCATGGACCATGTGGCCTTGTAAAAATATTATATGATCATTCAGAGTCATATCATGCAGAGCCACACAAGGGTATCAGTAATGAAGACATTGAGAAGCAGTGTTGTGAAAAGTCAGATGTGATGCAGTTAGTGGAATATCAGTCTCAGCCATCTTTTTCGCATATAGAGGTTCCTTATGATTTGGAGCTACTTGGGGCTAGTGCAACGAGTTATAATTTGATAAGCCCTGGTGATCAGTATGATGATGTAGTCAATCTGCCTCATCATTCTGATTGGTATATTAGTCCTATCCAGTCATGGATAGAAGAAACCTGCATGAGCACATACAAGTTGGGGAAGAATTTTTATGACATTATTCATGCCTATGATCTCCCATCCATCCCGCCCATTCTGAATCATCACGCGGGTTTTCATTTTCTGAATAAAGTATCCTTACTTTGGCAGGTAACAAAATACAAGGAATTTTTTTTATGTTAATAAAATTCTTAGGTGGTTACATTGGATTTTTTATTACACTTAACCCTTTTTATATCATGCTTAGAGTAGGAAAATAAGCTCCTTGAAAAAGAGCATTTACTTTTCGCATTTTTTGTTTTGTACTTAGCTATAATCAAACATTTTTGTTTTCATTAGTTAGTTACATTTATTTTGTTAAAATAAATCAGCTTAATGGTTCATTTGGTTTTTTATGTAAAGCTTGTGCTACTAAGGTTTTCTTGTCAAGTTGAGATGTTTTTATAGGGTGTATAAACCAGAGATTCTGGTGTTCTTGTATCCTCTCCTTTCCCTATGACCAGATCGAGCACACGTCCCGTAGTTGGAGTCAAAATGTTACCACCTAAGTTGTACTTAGTGGTTTTTTATCAAGTGATCCTGGTGAACCAGACAAAGAATTTTTGTTCGGACTTCAGAAGACCTTTAGTCTTGCTTTTGGGAAGCTTTGTTGTACTATATCACATGTTCATACCCTCTTGGGGGAATTGTAATAAATGTTCTAGCATGATAGTGTCTATAAAAAACTCGGTCTCTTAGACTTTATTTTTCAATCCGATCAGCCCAGGGTGTTTTTTCCCTTGGCTATTATTGGTTGTTGAATAAACGACTGATAATTTATGAGTTTTTCACTCCATGCCTCCAAAGTTGGGGTGGTCGGCTTGGAATTTAGGCCTATTGAGGTTATTAGATTCTATGTGTCAATGTATAAACATGCTAGGCATCATGGTCGAGTCATATGAACATGTCTAAGTCCCCCTAGTTTTTTCAATTTTTTCATTTTTTAAAATTTTTCAGGGTTTTTTTATTAAAATTTAATTTTTCCAAAACTTAGGCTATTTTTTAATAGTTTAATTGGAAAAGTTGATTTTGTAATAAAAGTAGGCCAAATAATCAGTTTTAGTCATGTAGGTGCTCATTTTCAAGGTAAGAGCACCATGTAAACCCATGGACCCATTATTTCCTAGTTTTGAGTGATTTTCCATCACTCAGGTCAGAAAGCCCCAAAAATCAATTATTGATTATTTTAATTAATAAATTGATGAATAATGGAGTAAATCCAGAATCATAGATCAGTGGATTCTCAACCGATTTGATTGAAATCAGTCAGATCTAAACCAGATTGACTGGATCTGACAAATCCTTGACTGAAGGAGGTGATCAAATCAGATCTAGAGTTGATCTTCAGCATCCTTTATGGGGAATTTCTCCCTCCCTCTCTCCTCCACACATTTTGGCTCATCTGGATGAGTATTGGTGAATGCTTCAGTCAACAGGTTGAGGTGTTAGTCAGATCAGCTCTCCGATTGACAGTTGCACTCAATGAGACTCAAATCTGGCTCAGTTAGAAACAGATCAAGCATTGATGGACTCTCCTTCAGCTACAGTGATTTACGCCCCCCTGGGCTGGATCTCCTATTTTTTGTTTAAATAAAGCATAGGATGCCTCTTCCAAGCTAGTTAGAACTGGGATTGAGGTGTTGCTACTATTGTACTGTTGTTATTGTTCATTTGAAATTAAGAGAAGCTTTGGAGGCAAGATGGTGTTATGCCATTGTATGTGTGGATGATCATTGCCATTTTTTACTGAGGTAACCTGTATATGTGTTCATAATTTTCTAATTGCTTGTGGATTCATTGCTAAGATTGATAATAAGATTATTATAATATTGATAGGAAAGGTGATTTTCAATAAGTTTATTGGCCATCTCTTTCCTTTGATGCATGTTTAGAGATCTAGATTCAGCATGTTCTATAAGCTTATATGCATGTTATTTTGAATCTCTGTGTATGTACTAATCGAATCTCACAAGTATTTCGGAAAGTTTTTTTATTTCAGCTGAGCTGCAGGTTCCTAGATTAGAGAGGATGCTGATCTAGTTTGTTTCTTCACTCTCTCCAAAACCTTCCAAAGGCATAGTCCCTCGACATTCCACCTGAAAGCTCCACAGTGGATCTTCAAGGCTACCAACATTTCTCTCCTCCTCTTCATCCTTCAAAATCAACTCTTTACCTGGTTACTTTGTTCACAGCTTTGATATTGTTTAGATCTATTATCTTAAAGTAAATTTAACATAGATCTATCTTCTCAAAGCCAATAATCTAGATCTTGTTCTTAAAAGGTTTCATAAGCATTCTAGATCTAGCTTTAGGGAAATCGTCCTTTTTGCATGGAATTTTAAAGAGAATTTGTAGCTTGCATGCATTACATTTCTGTTTTCTGTTATAAAAGATAAATCTAGCAATCAGTGCACATCATATTGGCTGCCTAAAAGGCAAGCCATGATCCCAAGGAAAGCTTACTTTCCTTGGTTCCCTTTTTACCCTTTTTAACTAGTTTTAACTTAGCCTTTTTTTGGTTAAAAGTAAGCCGACCCAAAGGTACTTTCAGAGTGCTTTTGGGCATATTTCAGTCTGATAAGCTTGCTGGTTTTTATCAGGTATAACATAAAAGAGGAGGAGCTGCTGTTCGAAAGTGACTTTCAGGAGCGTTCAAATCCCCGCAAGGGTCTCCCTTTTTGACTGAAATCTTTAATTTTTTCACTTTGTAAGCTCTTGGTTTCATTCTGTATAAGAATCAAGAGGATCATATCAGTTTGTTGATATTTTAACCACTGCTAATAAAAATAATTTTGAATAGGATCTTTCGAGCCCATTCCCCATCCCCTCTGGGGTGATTTGCGTCCGTGTCATTTTTTGCTTTTCATTCATCTTTTTCAATCTAGCATAGTACTAATCTACAGGGTAGTATACTTTGATTTAAAATCAATTCCATATTCCATTTATATTTATTTCAAGGTAACTTTAATACTTACCCCACGAGCCTCCTTTTGAGCCAAAAGGTGAAGAAAGGTTCGTGGTAGTCTAATTAGAAAATTGTGGTTTGCTTTTGTTTTTATGTTTCATTTGCTATCATCATTTGTTTTAGTAACCATAATAAAATAAACCCCTCCTTGATTCCCTGATTGAGGTCCACTTGGACCGAAAGAGGTTCCTAGAGGGTTTTCTTTTTAACAAGAACATCCATCTCAAAATTTACTAAAATTGACAAGACTCCGGTGTGTATGCTCTGCACTTGGCTGCGGTTCGTCCAATCAGTCAAGATGTATCAAAATCACTTGAGTGACTATTATAATTAGGATTCACTCTCCCAAATTGACAAACCATCAGGTGAAAATCCAACACCTAGATCAAACCATTCGGTGGCAAAATACCCAAAGGAAGCGGGAACTTCTGAAAAGTGGACTTGGGGTGCCGATCTCTGTCACACCCTAATGGGTGCGTTATGAACAATAGCCCCAGATACTCCATTCATCCCACATATTCCTTGCGGGTAGCCATGAAGGTTTAGTTTTGGACATACTTCAAGTACTCTCGGGTATATCTGGAGTCCACCCCTTCGCCTAATTTTAATCAACTCATATCTCACATTAACTTAAAACGTACCAAGAGGCAATTGCAAAAGATTCACTCCAAGCACATGCAAGTACATTGATTTTATTTTGACTCCATTTTAAGGCACTGGTTATTTTCTTGCTATATATATATATATATATTGTGTCTCAGCATTGTGCTTTCGTGTGCTCATTTTGTATCTTGTCATCTATGGTTTTTTATGGTTAATTTTCAAAATCCTAAGTAATTCATTCAGTTTAACATCACCATACTAAGTAATTAGCCTTAGTAACTTAATAGGGTCTACCCCCCTTGGCTTCGTTAGGAGTTGAGCCTAAACGGAGGAGTCAAGAACAAGGTGACAGCCTTGACTCGAAACTTGCCCCCAAGGACACACCGAGTGGCTTGAATATTTCCGCCACATGACCCAGGTGTGTGAAAGGCGGCAACAGAATCTCAAATACTCAGAGTTGGGAAACTCAATGGCAACTTCAAAGAATTATATAGAAAGCAAGTTCTTCAAAACCCATGTTTGAAATTGCTTTAGGACAAGAAATATTGGGAAGGGAGGATTTTTCATGTCCCAAATTTTTCATTGGGTCACAATGGCCTAATCACATTTTCCATATTCATGATAATTTGTCAAATTGATGCTAAGGGTAAAATAATTGCCAAGGAGGAAAATTACTAGTTTCCTAGGTTGGGGGTGGAAGCTTTGGGATTTGGAATAAGGGAGGAAATTAATGATGCTTGAAAATTAGAATGGAATAAATATTTAATAAAGGAGATAAATAAATAAATGCAAGGTAAGATCAAAGTGGAAATTGATCATGAAGACACATGGAGGATGTGGGACCCACATAAGCTAAATTTTCTATGCCACATGGAATCATCCTCTTGTCATTTCGAATCCATAAGAATCCCAAGGGTCTTGGGATGAGTTGGAAGGTAAATATACTTGGCATGAATCATTTAAGGTCAAATTTTAGTGGAATAGTAACTCCAATGGAAGAGGAAGTGGCATTTTGGAGCTAATGAGACACTTGGACTAGATTCCCTAGCTTTGTGACAACAATGATGACGATTCTATGACACCTATGACACAAATTATATATGAAGGTTGAAATATGACATATATGACATTTTAGGGCTAAAAATATCTCCAATAGGACTCTCAAGGGATTTAGGGAAGCTAATATGCTTACACATGTGATTTGGTGGAAGTGGGAGACTAGGAATTGTTCACGAATTGTTGTACAAGTGGCGTTCTTTAGAATATCTTCCCAACTAGAGTTGGAATGCATATATTGGAAGGGATTTGAATCATATAGATATTTGAAACTTTATAAATTTAAATAAAAAATAATGAAGGCATCTTTTTATCATTTGATAAATTTGCATTTGTGAAGAGAGAGAGCTAGTGGATGACTAGTTTCTTTCCTTACCCAATTTTGAGGGTGAAAGATTCCCATCCAAGTTGGTGTGTGGAAAGGTAATTCAGGTATTTCACGGAGATTTAATGGATTCATAATTTACAGGTTCAAGCTACAATAAATCTTGTGGACACTTCAATATCAGCTTGTTCTTTCATCTCTTCCAAGTTTTCTCATCATATTCTTCCTCTATGGACTGAGCCGTACTTGGGGAGATATTGATCTCTTTGGGAGAGTTTCTCGTGGTCCATTTCTGATGGTAATAATATTAATATACATTTTTATTCATATTCATAAAGTATCAGGTCTAAATACCAAATTTTTTTATTTAAAAGTGATTATTAATGAGCAAACAATGACCATTTTCCCACTATATTGATGTATGCCATTGTAATGCCGATGCTTTAGAATGAAAGATTTTTTCTCTGATATATATATGATGAATAGAATTACATTTATACTCTGTTATTCATATTCAGAAATTATCAGTTTGGAATACCAAAATATTTCATGTAAAAATGTTAAACAATGAAGAAACAGTGTTGTTTCCCCACTACCTTGTTGTGAACCAATGTAATGTTAATGGATCCGAATGGATAAGTAAACTGCTGATGGTTTATGGATGAAGGTACTGTTATTGGTGTATTATATGAGTTTAATTTTCATTACATAAGCATTTGGAGTCATTTTGTTGAGTTTCATAGCATTTGGAGAAGATTGCTTATCATTTCCCCCAAGGTTTAAACTAGTATTTTTGCATATGGTTTAAGGGAGTTATAGTAGACATTAAAAGTTGAATAGTGATGCATATGATTTCATGTTTATGTCCTTTATATGTCCCATACTTCCATTCAGAATTTTTATTTGTATTTATTTCATTTGGAAAGTCATTTTCATCATCTACCCATAGGGGATTTGAACCACAAGTTGCTCGTAAAACTCCATACATTGACCAGATTAATAAACTGAGTTTCAGAAGTCATTTGATGGTTTAAATACACATATAAACACAATTTTTATGTATTAAAATAATTCATACACATTCTGGTGCAATTTGAGGCATTTGGAGCTATTTGGAGCCATCTACCATTGGGGATTTGAGCCTCAAAATTACTAGTAAATTCCCCGAGTCTCTTGGATACATACCTGAGCCAAAAAACAAATATAATGATGCAAATATAATTTAATTAATTTATTATAAAATATAAAATTATTATACCAACCATTAGTGTAGGTTTTACAGTTTTGGAAGAGATTGGTTCCAAGACCCAGGGGGATTTCCACCTCCCAAATTGACTAGTCTTGTCCTGAAAATTCTTTCCTTGCAAATTGAATACCATTGTTGGGTATATTATTTGATTATATGTATGATATATGTGTTAATTTTTCCCATCACCCCTCATGACCTTCCTCACCAAGTTTGAAATTAATTGGAGAAGTTTGG
This sequence comes from Pseudotsuga menziesii, assembly GCA_001517045.1. Lineage (NCBI taxonomy): Eukaryota > Viridiplantae > Streptophyta > Pinopsida > Pinales > Pinaceae > Pseudotsuga > Pseudotsuga menziesii. The sequence goes on from LPNX010077235.1 coordinate 529,576, forward strand.
AATCAATTGTATCCATATACTTAGAGTTGAAATTTAGTGAATTTGAGCACATTGGGAAAATTATTCACAAGGGAAATTACATCCATAAAGATGAAATATGTTATCTATGCACATGGATTGAAGAATAAACCATTTCCAAGAAATGACAACAAAGCGAATGAGATCTTGGAAATAGTACAGTCATATGTATGTGGACCTATGTAATCTAATGCTCTCAGTGGGTATGCATATTGTGTTTCTTTTATAGATGGTTACTCCCACAAAATTTGGATTTACTTTTTGAAGAAAAAATATGAATTATTTAGTAAATTCAAAGATTAAAATCACTTGTAGAGACTCATACTGAAAAGAAAATAAAGACCTTGAGATCAGATAATGGTGGTGAAATTACTTCATAAAATATCAAATATTTATGTAAAGAATCTGGGATTAAGAGGGAGTTGAGCACTCCCTAAAATCCATAAAATAATGGTGTTGCAGAGAGAAATAACAGAACAATAATGGAAGCTATGAAATCCATGATCCATGATGAAGGTATTCTGATGCACTTATGGTCCAAAGCATCCAGAACAACAGTTTATGTCCATAATATAACACCTCACTATGTGCCAGAGAACAAGACTCTATAAGAAGTATTATTAGGTGAGAAACCATAAGTCATCCATCTCATAATATTTGGCTGTCTAGTTTAGATACATGTTCCCAAAAAAAAGAGGACAAATTTGGATCCTTTAAAAAAGAAGGGCATATTCCTCGGATATAGTGATACATAGAAGGCTTACAAATTCTATATACAAATATTAAAGAATATAGAGACTAGCAGAGATGTTACATTCAATGAGGATGCAGCCTTCAGTAGATCAAGGTATATTCACTCTGATGAGGTACATGAATAAATATATGAATATCCAAGAATAAGAGACACAGTGATGGAATAGAGGACTTCAGAAGAACATGAGGATCATGATATGATCAAGCCATAGGGACCAGTATTTCCAACCTGAGAGTTGAACACACATAAGAGAAGACCAACTTGGGCATAAGATTTCATCCAATATGCAGAGAAGTATGATGCTCCAAACAATACTTTAAGAGGAAGTAGGAGGACTCATACACACTCCAACTATGTGGCACTATTATGTGACATAATTGATGTAGAGCCTTCCATCTATAAAGAATAAATATAAAATAAAGAGTGGAACGCTGCTATGATCGAAGAGTACCAGTAGTTTCTTCCAAGTGTAAAGGGAAGTCAGTGGTTTCTTCCAAGTGGATCTACAAGGTCAAACTTGTAGCAGATGGAAGCATCAAGCAATACAAGGCAATATTCATGGCTCATGGATTCTCCTAGAAAGAATGCATATATTACAAGGAGACGTTTGCTCATGTATCCAGATACACTTTGATTAGGGCTATTCTTGCAATAGATTTAGTGATGAAGTGTAAGGTACATCAGATGGATCTAAGGACTTCCTTCCTGAATGGCATAGTAGAAGAGGAATTGTATGTGGATTGGCCACTAGGATTTGAGACACATGTTTTAAAATTTAAGAAGCCTTGTACGGTTTGAAAAAGGTACCCAGGACATGGTACGACAAGATAGATGGGTTTCTGACTAGCTTGGGATTTACCAAGAGTAAAGCATATTCGAACCTTTATTTCAGGGTTGAGGATGGGAATTCAGTGATACTATTGTTTTATGTAGATGATTTTTTCCTAACATGTGATGAGAAGCTCATATAAAAAATGAAGAAGAGGATTACCACAGAGTTCAATATGAAAGACTTGGGTATGATGCACTATTTAGTAGGTCTTGAGATGTGGCAGAATCTAGATGAGATATTCCTGAGTCAAGAAAATAATGTAGTAGATATCCTGAAGAGATTCAGGATGATGGATTGCAAGGCCATAGCCACACTAATGGCATCAAATTTGAATTTTTTGTGTGATCCTAATTCATAAACAGTTGATACCATAGTCTACATGAAGATGATTGGTTATGTGATGTGCTTGACGAACACAAGACCGAATATTTTCTTTATAGTGAACACTTTGAGTCAATATATGGTAGAGAATATATGTGTTCACATGATTTTGGTAAAGCATGTGTTGAGGTACCAAATGTGTACAATTGAGTATGGACTCAGATATGTGATATATCAAAGGATTTTCCTGTAGGGATATGTTGACTTATATTGGGTTAGTAGTGCTACAAATAGGAGGAGAAATTCAGGGTGTTACTTCATCTTGGAGTTTGGAATGATTTCCTATTTTATCAAGAAGCATATGAGTTTATCATTGAGTACATCTGAGGAATAATATATTCCATATTGTTTAGCAATTTGTGAGGCAGTGTGGCTTTGGAAGCTACTTACGAGTATGTTTGATGTCGAGTTAGAGAAGATTTGTGTGTTTTTCGACAACCATAGCTTTGTGAAGCTGTCTGAGAACCTTGTGTTCCATGAAAAGCCAAATCACATTGAGATCCAATATCATTATATCTAGTATATGGTGTAGAGAGGAACAATGAAGCTTTAGTATATTGTGATAGACGAGCATATAGTCAATGTATTAACCAAGCATTTGGTGAGAGTAAAGTTTGAGTATGTTTGGGACACGCTTGGAGTTGTCCAGATCGGTGTCCATCATAAGGGGGAGCGATGAGTCCCTATGGTATTCACATCTAGCATGAAAAAAGGATGGCTCTATGAAAGACGATTGGTCTTCACATCCATCATGAAAAAGGGTTGGTTATGTTGAAGACATATGAGACTTACACCGAGTATGAAAAAGGAATAGTCATTATAAGGTAGATCCTAGCATGGTTTGTCACATAACCAAGATGAGGGAATATCCTATCATGGTTATTCATATCACTGAGATGAGGGTAGATCCCATCATGGTTGGTTGTATCACCGAGATGGGGGTATATCCAAGCATGGCTAGTTTATCACCTATATGTGGGTAGATCCCAGCATGGTTGGTCGTATGACTGATATGAAAGTATATATATCATGGTTGTTCATATCATCGAGATGAGGATAGATCCTAGTCGGTATGGTTGTATCACTGAGATGAGGGTTGATCTCAGTCGGGTTGGTTGTATCACCAAGATGATGGTTGATCCCAGTAGAGATGGTTGTATCACTAAGATGAGGGTTGATCCTAGTCAAGATGGTTGTATCACCGAGATGATGGTAGAACCCAGAGTGAGCTGGTGTCACACTGAGATATGAGGGTAGCACCCAACTGGGTTTTTGTAGCACCGAGACGAGGGTAGAACCCAACATGAAATAGGGTTGGTGTTCAACCGATACAAGAGGTACACCCAACATGAAAGAGGGTTGGTTATTGTACGAAATTCTTATGATGTATAGATTTGAGAGACGTGATAAGTCAATGACCCAAGTACCATTACAACAGCAGTGATGAGATCCAAATATTATGTCCAATGATGATGTCCAGTGACAAGATCTAGTGATGATGTCCAGGGATGATGATAGTCATGGAATAATGCCTTCCTTGTTAAAGGGGACTGTTGAAGAATGTAACTTCAGAAGATGTTCTTATTGTACTTTTATTGTATTACTGTTGTACCTCCTTCAAGATATGTTTTTGATGTACATGGTCATGTAAAATTCTTTGTAAGAATCAATGTAACCCTTCCATTGTAAGTCGGGTCAATAAAATCCAAAATAAAGATTATATAAATGTTATTTTCAGTCTCCCTAGACAAGTTGACCATGTAAGAGTAAAAACTTGGCCTTATTAGGTAAAAAGGTCACTCACTTGATGAGTATAAATAGAGAGGGTGTACCCCTCATTTGGACACACTCAACTCAAGCAAGTGCACAAGAGAGAAGGAGAAGAGGCTTGCTAAAGAGAATAAGTAGTTTCTTTTGTTTTTGGGGTTTATCTTATCTTGGTTGGCATTGCACTTCGTGACAGAATCTATACTAAAGAAGTTGTTGGGTTTTGTCTCTTGCAGTTTCCTAGAGGAAAATATTTGTGTTCTTTTGTCTAGTTGTTGTGCTTGTCTTTCTTTCAGTGATCCAAATTCTATGGTCATGTTGAAATAATTCTAAATGTTGAAAGATATAGAATAGCCATTAAAATTATAACAACAAGGCTTCACATTGTTCAATGAGAGAAAAATAGCCAATAAGACCTAATTGGTACAATATTGTCAAGAAAGAATGTAAAGAGGTGGAAACGTTTCCTGTGAAAAAACAAAGACATTTGGCACACAAAAAGACATGGGTGAAGAAGGTACCTGAAATATGTGTAGAAGAAGCAAGTAATTGCTTCCCCCTCTTTGCTAACCTATAAAAGGTCAGGAAATATTCTTGAATTCAACAAGGTATATATCAAGAGTTCAAGGACCGGGTAAGTAAAGTGTTGCAGTTAAATATTATTTTGAAGTATGTTATTTTATGTAATTTGATATGCATCAGCTACTTTATATGCAAAATCTTGTTGAATTGTCATACATAAACAATAAAGAGATACTTGGTACAAGTAAGCATTGCTTAAACACATACAAATATTACGCAAAAACAAAATCAAAGATTTGTATTATATTCAGAATATTTCACTACAGTATACAAAAATTGGAGCTTCGAAGCTAATATTACATCAACCCACAGATGGCATACAAAATAGAACCGGATTTCTAGTAGTAGCATACAATGAAGTCAAACAAAATTGAAGCAAAACCAATTGCCTAATGAACAAAATTGAAGATGCTAAAAGTCAAAGGATGAAGTCAAGACAAAGATGACTCATAGACAAAGTTCGAGTTCCACTTCCTCATCATGATTGAAAGGAAGTTGTGAAAGATGCAGTTCCAAGTCCATTGCAACTGGATTGATGAACTCTAATGACTACAGTAAAAAAAAAATATCCAGAGTAGAAGATGGAGGATTGGGAGCATATCTCTCGGCTCGAATCTAGTTTAGAATTTCAAAAATTTGTTGTTGTTGATACTTCAAGATATCAAACCTCTTTCTCAATTGGACAACATCTTTGAATCTTTTTTGTTAACTTGTGACTGTTGAAACCAATGCATGAAATTGAAATCTTGTATCGACTCTTAGTATTCCAAAGTCTCATATTGACCCTTAGTATTCCAAAGTCTGCTTGTTATGACTGAAATATTGAACAAATACTTTCAAGAGAGTCATTAAATCTCTAGAATAAACAATACATGGTGAATAAAAAATAAAACCGCAAAATATAGAACAATCTTGGCAGTGAATGAACCAGGATGGTGAACCAAACAAATATGCAGCGAACTTATAGAATTGAAAGAAAGGTCTCCACATGTTTGAAGACTAAATTGAAGATATGTCGAGGTTAATGAATTTGTGTGTTGGGAAATCCAAAGGTGATCATGAAATATTTTAAAATTTATTGCATGGATTAATGAGTTTTGGAAAATAACAAAAAGCGGAAATCTAGTTCATGGGATTGATTTAGAAGTAATGTTGTTGCTTAAAATCTCTAGTACAAAAGAAACACATGGACATTCTCACTACATAGATTGTCAGTCATATCACATTTTTCAGCATGCACACTAATGATTGGAAATATGTGTGAAATCAAGATGGATTAAATAAATCAAACTTTCTCATGTACGAAATCCAATACAAGATCTTTTGTGGACCAAATTAATTAAGACACAAACAACATCAAAAATTGAAAACAACCTTGATAAAGCAATGTGATAGTTCAAGGTTCTTGATGTGGAAAGGGATTATTTGGGATATGACAGTAGAACTGGTAAAAGTCAAGGAATAATTAAAAATACCTTTGTAATTGATGTCAAATGGGAGAATAAAATATAAGGAAAGAAAATGAGAAAATGAATAGTTGAAACTGAAGGATGGATCTTCCCACAAGAACAAAAAAAGGAATCAAGGGCATAATTACAGAGGGCGTATTTGGTGCACAGGAGAAGAGATCATTGACAAGGGGATATCATGGTAATTTGGTGTTGACATCAATTCCAAGGGGGTTATTATTGAACCCTTAGTTTTTCATTGATGTCATTGATGTCAAAAGGAAAAACAAACAAACACCAAATCTGATGTGACAAAAGCGCATGAAGTCTTTCTAGGTCATAGATGCCATTGACATCAAAAGGAAAAATGAACAAACACCGAATATGATGTCTTTCTAGAAAGTGTGAATATCCCACTACAACATGGGATATATGTCCACTTATAATAACCTTGACAAGGAAGAATAATATTGAATATTTGTATGTGTGCAAATAGTGCTATGATATGGGACTTATGTATAAAATTAAAAGAAGAATATGAAATTCAAGGATGTACACAAATACCACTAATATATGGACTTGTGTGTTAATATCCCACAAATAAAATGGCATGTGTGCACATAACCCCACAATGTTGAAGTGTGAAAATAAGTATGCTAACGCAAAGGATAACTTGATCAAGAAGCGAACAAGTTGGGGAGTTATTCAAGCAAAAGGAATTTTGACTTGTGGACACATCTCTTGAATAAAAAAGAGTATAAATTAGCAAGAGATAGATTTGTTAAAGTAAGCTTGTGAAGTGTAAAATGAGAATATAATATGTTTTTGTAAGCTTCATAATTTTTGGGGTGTTAATGTCTCATTGATCATAGAAGGAGTTTTTACAGTAGAGTCATATTTTGCAGTTCACCAGAAGGATGAATAGCAAGAAGAGTGAAAAGTAAAAAGATACCTAGAATCAAGATGTGTGAATTTTTTACTCAGTAAATGATGTAGACCGAAAAGCACTAGAAAAGACTAAGTAAAGTTCAGAACACTAAACAATGCAAGAACAACGATCGTAGACCAATGTTCACAGATATCTAAAGATTATGTGATACAGAGAGATTGGATAGATCAGAGATATTTCCACACATCACAAATAAGAAAACTAGTTGTTTTGATGTAGATATTCAAAGGCAAAATGTAGACTAGAAGAACTGTAGCAGTTGTAGTTTGTTGAGTCGCACTCATAGATAAGGTAAAGTGCACAATTATGTTATTTCATACACAAATATTTTTATATCAAGGAGGTAGGAAGGGGAAAGGAATAGGGTGTTGGATCTTCTTTCTAGTAGGTGGTGGTAAAACATATTAGGGAGGCACGAAGGGGAAAGGAAGAGGGAGTTGCAGATTCCTTTCAGTCGCAGCTGGTAAGACAATCATGGAGCTAGATATTCCTTCCAGTGGTAGTTAGTAAAATAATTAGGGGGTTGGATCCTCCTTCCATATTGAGCTGGTAAACATAATTTGGAAGTTAGTTCTTCCATTTAGTTGTAGTTGAAGAAAAAATTGGAGATCATAGTCTTATGCAGGTTGGTTCTTAGTTAATACACATTAGATCTCACACAGTGATACAAAAAATTGTTCATTTTGGTGCCTAATGTTTGTGAATTGTTGCTTTCACAAATCGAATTCTTTACAAGTTGATATCTGTTATGGTGCATTAGGTTCCCGAGGAAGATTGGTTGTTGTCTTCTTCTTGTATTCCACTAGCTATTGGAAGTTGGGGATGAGCATACAATGGTGATTATAGTGAACACACTCTCCACAAATCGAGCAAGAATAATTTGTCCTCATGTTAGTATTTTTTCATTATTTGGGGGGGTTATTAACCCCCATGTTTTGGTTACCTAAGTTACAATTTTGATGGGGAGGGGCATTTCCCTCTTACCCCTACTACTGGTTATGCTTGTTCTTACCTTTCTTCCTCCCCTGATTTTGAGGATTCTAGGGAATGGTGGTGTTCAACTGCTCAAATTGTTGATCTTGTTGAGAAAAAGAACGTTGTACTAAATTGACCCCCATAAAAGGAAGGGGGGTCGAACCAGAAGGATACATGAATGGTTAACAAGGATTATACCCCGATGGTGGGATATGAGCTTGTTGTACTCCATACGATGTGAATATAGGATCTGTTTGTGCCATTTGTTGTTGAGGTACTATTTGTGTTTGGATTGATTGGGGTAAGTTGGACAAAAGGGAACATGTTGTAGCTATCAATATGGTGGATTTGGAATAGTAGTAGGGGGTGCTGACATGGTAAGGATGAATGGGTATTTTGATTCCATGTGAGGTGGCATAGGTGATGCAAGAGCATCATGGAATTCCAGCAATGTGATGAGTTGGTCATATGCTGTGGCATATTTTTTTTGTTTTGATGAGTCATATTTTGTTAGTGGCGGTGATAATGATGGAAGATCATGACTCCCTACGTGGAGATCAAGCCGCAGTTTGTTTGTTGTGATAGGGACGTTTTCATCATGCTTTGTAGTTATTTGTTTTTAGTAGCAGGACCACTTAGTGTAGGAGGTTATGGTTTAGCTTAAATAGGCATATTAGAGAAGGGAGAAGGGTTCTTCTCTTACACATTAGAATTCTGAATTTGAAGAGAAAAGGGCAGACCTGCGTCTGGTTCCGCTTGTAAATATTTTGAATAGACTGAAGAAGAGAGCTGAGTTGTGTGTTTGCTTAATAGGAAGTGTTAACCCGAAAAATCCCTCACTCAGTTCTACATGGCCTACACCACCCAAGGACATCCATACATGAACCTTGTATCACTCCATTAGACCCCCACACCCTCAAAACGGCTTAAGAATGAAGAAAAGGGCTTAAAAACCCCAAAAAGGAGCCTAAATAACTCTCCTCGGGGCTAAAGCCTCCAAAAAGGGGCTAAAACCCCTCAAAGGAGCCTAAAACCCTAAAAAGAGATAAAGTTAGAGTAGAAGGAGATAAAAGCCCAAAAAAGGGGCTAAAGCCTGGACCAAGGGCTTAAAACGCTAAAACCCCCAAAAAAATCTACAAAAGAGGGTGGGGGGTCACTCTAAAACAACACCGCTCTTGCATACTGTTATGCTACCCGTGGATGCCTTGAGACTCTTTGCCTCTCAAGCCACCCACATCCCCCTCTCTTCCACTCATCTTCCCCATCAAGCCATAGCTCCTCCATTGTTGAGTGAGATAGGGAGGTGCTTCTTCTAGCCAGGGCATGGTGGCCCATTTCACCAAAGGAGAGGTATAGCCTAGTTTTTATTATGTATTTTCTTTAGTAGTTTAGTTGTTCCTAACCAATATTTGTTTGCAGGCTTTCTTCTTATCTTGTTTTGCAGGTTTATTTCTGTTTAATAGTTGTTTGCAAGTTCTCAGAGAGAATCCCTAACCTTGTTTGCAGAGGGGCTCATGGTCGTTTCTTGTCCATTTGCTTTCCTTTTTGTTATGATTTTATTTTATGCATTTTCCACATACAAGAACCTACCCTTTCATCCTATAGATGGAAGGGATCCATTCCTGCCCCTGTAGCAAGGAGAAATCCCTGCTACAAAACTGGCAACCATACTAGGTCGATCCCACAAGATCCCTGGTTTAGTTTTTTGAAATTTCAAGTTTTTTCAATTTATGCCCTAGTTTTAAAATTTATTGTCATATCTAGGTTAAATCTTGTTTAAATTCAGTTTTTGTTGTTGTTGAAGCCTCTGCAAGGAAAATTCGAGTCTGGTTGGCCATAGTACAGGTTACTGTTGGCCGGATCTGACTCAGGATCAAAAAAACCTCAAATTCGGAGCAGGTCGCACTTATTGGGCCTGAACAGGGGATGAGGTCACTCTTTTAGGCCTCACAAGCACGATCAGGTTGCCCTTTTTCCCTCTAAAGGTGTGAATTCACTCAAAAAGGTAGACTGCTTCTATCTATGAAATCTGTGCGACCCCCTTGCCTGTTTCTAAAAAAAAATTGCGACCCCCTCGCCAAATTTGACCCGAAACATGCGGTCTATCAATCAGAGGTTAATTTTGAGTTGACTAGAGACTATCAGTGTGGCTCAGTCACCTCCGTCCAGCACAATAGTTCTAATTCTGTTTTTGTTTCAGTTTACTACAATTTCATGTACAAACGAAGTGTAAATTCAAAACGATTAATTGCTTAATTAACATAGCCTAACTAAAACTGACATAAAATTAACAGTCTTTCTTACCCTTCCTCCTCTACCCAGTCATCACCCTTTGGGGTATACTAGGATACAACGAATGGCACAACTCGTATAGTAATAGGCCCTTCCTTGAATATTGTTCAAAACTGTTAAAAACGGATGACTTGGAAGGTAGAGGGGGTAGAGAAGGAGGGCTTCTCAAGGTGCTAAGCATCCTCCCTGTTGACCAACCTTGCATCTGGTAGGTGACCTGTGTATCTATGGATGGGCTTAGTCCCATTGTGTTGAGAGCTCAGTACCTTCTCTCGGTTGAAGAATAATATAGGTGTAAGGTAGTCACCTAGTTAGGCCATCAACATTCAGGGTAAAAATAATGGTATCTGTTTACACATATTATGTTTATTTACTACTTGTATTCAAAATGATATGAACTCTATGACATATTCATAAACCACTTGCTGCCACATGATAACAAAAAAATAACAACACATATACACCATACCACGTAACCAACCCTACTCAGTTCATGACGCTGAGAGAGCCACTAAAATTGATTAATTTACACTAAGTTCAAAAATGTACAGTCTTTGAGGACATAAGTCCCTAACTGCCTTAACCGTGGGAAGTACTTGGGCTCAGCCCAGAAACTCATTGTGAGGAGTACCATGTGAACCCCAAAGTAGCTGGCCGCTAAGAGGAATTTCCAATCAAAACGGGCAACGACCCCCACCGATTGAGTAGAACCGCCCATGAGGAAAAGGCCAAGAGCTGTCTTCTAGCGGTCTTGGTGGCCGAGTGACCACCTACAGCCAATAGGAAGCCATTGAAACTAGGGTCCAAAATATCATTCCCACCAGATTGATACATAAATCTAACACAATTGATCCCCCACGCTTTTTCTCATGCCTAAGAGGCGAACAACCACAATTCGGGACATTGAATCGACATCATCGAGACCATTCTTGATGACCTCTCACACCATTAAAATGCCACACAGCCTCTGATTCAGATTCAGACCCATATCAGTCTGAACCAGACCTCCACACTGCACCATCAAGCCCCATGGCTGGTGCAAACCCGGATCCATTTTTCGGCATAGCCATGGCTAGTGGACCCATGTCCACACCACAAGTTTTCACTAACAACCTTGCAAGTGGCCCCAGCACGGTCATGCAAACTGTCATCAGTCAACTGCCACCACCCATAGTAACCACTCAGGCTATCCCACCTGCAACACTTGCGGGCAGTGGACCTTCCACATACACTGCCCCTCCTATCACACAGGGGGGCAGTACCCTGTCCACATACACTGTCCCTCCTATCACACATGGGGGCAGTGTCCCTTCCATCCACACTATCCCTCACACCACACTTGCGAGCATTGGCCCATCTACAATGGTGCCACCACAAGTGCCCCCATCCATGTAGGTGCACTATACACCTGCAAACCCCACCACCATCACTGCCCCATCTCACATTAACCTGGGGTCAAATATTCCTTTCATGGCTCATCTTAACTTGCATGATTTGGCTTGATTGAAAAACGACCCCATCCTCCATCAAACCTTTTGGCCTCCCATGTCAACCAAGCTGCCATCAGACATTCCCAAGTTTGAAGGCAAGGCAGGGGAGTGTCCCCAAAATCACATTATGACATTTCATCTATGGTGCTCCTCAAATAGCATCGTAGATGACTCGATCAGACTAAGACTGTTCCAACGCACCCTCATAGGTGTGGCAACCAAATGGTACATTGAGCTACCGCAAGCCAAGTACCCAGATTTCAACTCCTTAGCTTTCATGTTCCTACAGTATTTCCAACTCCCTGTTAGATATGACGAAGGGGTGGAGATCCTATTATCCTGCCACCAGAGCAATGCGACACATATAACCGACCACATCCATAAGTGGCGGTGACATTGTAGTTTGTGCAAAATCCAACTTGACGACATGATCTTCTTGGATTGGTTTCTCAAAACCTTGCTCCCACCCATAGCAAAGGACATTGCATCCAAACATCCTCAATCCGAAGAGGAGGCCATGCTAAAATCCCATCATTTTGACATGATCTACACTCAGTCTAGATACCTGTACACCGTCATTCCAGACGCTCCTCACCTAGGTACCTCCTACTGGGATGCATCGGGGGCATCCCATGCTGCAGATGGCATCATAGGCTCAGTATCCCAACAACCACAGCACCGTCTAACACCACCTAGAGTTCCACCACAACCAAGAAACACTGCTAGTGTTTCTTACCAAAACCAAACTCTGGACTACGCTAGAATGATGTCCCAGTCTAGAGCAACAACTTCCTACGCACAACCTGTGCCACTACAACAGGCTCAGGCCATGGCATGGTCAACACAGTAGTACACAAGGAAAATGCCCACATTTGTGGCACCACAGCCCACCCAAATTTATTATGCACCAACAGTGCAAGTGGTTCAATCCCCTGACCCTGCTCAACCCACTCCACTGGGACAAGTATTTGCACAACAAAATCGTCCCAACCAGCCTGCCCCCAACAATCAACAAGGGCAAGCTGGAAATAATAGACCCTGAAAACAAGCCAATAACCAACCGCAAGGAGGCGGTCAACAATCAAACCCTCCCAACAATGCCACAGCGCATCGACCCACCCAAAACCCCCCACGACCAAATGCACCTAAAAGCAACACACCGTTGAGCATAAACCAATTATGCACACTCTGTGATGTCTATGGGAACTACACATTTGAGTGTCCCCTCATGGGTCGTGCTAAGCAGAACATTCAGAACGAGGCCCAACAGGTCGCCAACGCTACGAGCCAAGCCCAAACCAACCCACCACCATAAGGACCTCCCCCCATGGTGCTTCAAAACTGACTACCAGTCCAAGAATTGGTGGCAACTGCACCTCCTCCCTAGGCCAATCCCAACGCTCCAGGGGCACCTCCCACGACAGAAATATGTGTCCACCACATGCTAGCCATGACGACTGAAGAGGTTAACCTACAAACCAGGCAAAATCAATACGGTACCACCATTGAACCCGCTGACACATCAGCGGTATCTACGTCCAAATCGGTCAACGTACCTCTTCAGTTACCCCCTTTCCCCCACCCACCCATACACCGATTTGCCAATAATACCACGGCTAGAGCTGTAGTCAACTATAGCATCATGGATGATTTGGCCCAAATGCCAATGACCATGTCCACTCTTGAGGTACTCAAAATGTGCCCAATGCAGAAGAAATCCTTACTAGCTGCCCTTGGGGCCGTAGACCCCTTCGACTCAGAGAATGGAGAACCATGCATGCCATCCACCATTTCCTTCCAAATCCCGGTCTCTATTCGGAACTTGGTTGTCAACCGGTGCATAGTAGATGAGGGGGCATCTACATGGATTATGTCTACCCTAGTCTGGCAGAAACTTGGATCACCAATTCTGCAACCATCCCCTGCGACTCTGCGGGATTATGATGGCCATCCCACTAAATCCTAAGGAATCCTCCCCCATGTCCCCATCACATTAGACGGGAAGATAGTATTGATCGACATAGAGGTCGTCAATGCTCAACTAGACTATAACCTTCTCCTCGGAAGAAGTTATATGTACGCCATGAGAGCGATCGCATCAACTATCTTCCGTCTCATGATGTTCCCCCACGAAGGGAAGATCGTGATGGTTGATCAACTCACCTATCATGATCCGCAAGGGTTAACGACACCGACAATGTTATCCCAACCATCAACACCATTGATCCCCAAGGGATGACCACGCACGGCAATGTTGTCCCTACAATCAACACCATGGTTGACAACACACCAGCCTCCCCATTGTTGAATGTGGGCCCTGGGTTTTTTGTTGATACCACCATGATGGCTCCTTTCCCCTTAGTGTCACCACCACTGACACAAAATGAGACTGTGGACTTGTGCATGGTCTCATCCAGCACTGCTGCACCCAAACAACAACCGCAGCCGCAGCCCCAACCACAACCACAACATCGTCCGCAGCCGCAACACCAACAACAGCTGCAACATCATTCACAGCAGCAGCATTATGTGCAGCCACAACCACAACTTCACCCCCATATACAACCATCAGGGAGTTATTTGGGCTCATCTCCAGTCCATACGATTCCCTTCCTCTTTCCCCTGCCTGGTGTCATGAGCAAGGCGGTAATGGATACCTTAAGCCTACCCAACTTTACATTGGGAATTCCGATGTGGTATCTTGATCCACCAGCTCAACCACCAATTCCCTAGGTTGTTTTAACCATGGTGCAACCCATTGCGGTCGAGTCTCACCCTCCACCCGGCCCGCAAAAGCCAACCGCCACACTCGCACCCGCATTGCCCCACCCAAAAAGGGCCAGGGGAAAGAATGCGAAACCTACTACAAAGTTGCGACAAGTCCTGCCTTACACCATTTGTGAGCAACAGGGCCACCAAACTCAGAATTTCCCTGAAATCCCAATGATCCGTGCACATTTGGATGCCATGGATACAAATAAAAACATCCCCATGGTCGAACTCCCAACTACACCGATAGTCAGAAACAAGGCATTGAGAACAAACCATGCTTGTGCCCTTTGCAGATTGTATGGACACTATTCTCACCATTGCCAAGACTTGCCTGAATTTTGAATGGCTTTAGCCAACCTCCATCAACATTCCCTTGAATCTGAGATCACTCTGATCGAAGAAGTTCAACCCCCACCTCCTTCTGACACCATGTCCATTTACATGATGTCCAGTTCTATAGACCCTCTTGTCTCCACCATCACTAACGGTCCATCAGTCCTGTCTCTTCCATTGTTTCCCTAGCCACAATCGCAACCTCAACCTCAGTTACCAGGGAAACATTGGGGTTCATTCCCGATCAACACGATCCTTTTCCTTTTCCTTCCATCTAGGATTGTGAGTAAGTATGTCTTGGCAACCCGCAATATACAGGATTTCACATTGGGAGATCCTATTTGGTACCTTGAACCACCTACCCTACCTCTGAGGCCCCAGGATGTGTTGACTCATGTCTAGCCAATTGATATTATGTTGCGCCTACCTCCAGGTCCATCAAAGACTCCTCCCATCTCTAGGCATACCCCTCTTCCTCCAACAAATACTGGGGGTAAGGAAACCAAAGCCACAACCAATACCATTTTCATGATATCTAGCACCAATTTCCCTTTTTCCTCGTCAGCTATGGAAGATCCACCTGATCTATCCTGGCACCACTTACACGATGATGGAGATATATGTAAGACCGCCTTTGGTTTTACCCCATTCCCTTTAAAACATAGTGTGGAATCGGTTCTTTCCAAAAAAACCAGATTTCGTCATCCCACCTTGCCAATGACCTTTGTCTCAGCAAGGGGGCATACCTCTTCACTGACTCAGATGGAAAACTCTTAGAGAACCCCCGCAACGGGCTCTACCTCAAGATATTTTACGCTTAACATCACCAATGAGTCTCTTGATTTTCTTTTCTTGTTTTTTAACATTTTTTCCACAAATCAAGGCAGCAGCATTAGATTCTAATCTAAAAATCAGCCGGAACCTGTTCGAGATGCCTCTCACACCTCTGGGCCCAAACCTCTATCTCCTTATGAGACCATTATCTCATGTTTAACAAACAAATTTTGGGACTGCTCCTCAGACGTCACCTCAATTTACGAGCCACAACATGGTAATGCAAGTGTCTACAGACTTGTACTTGTATCACTCTCCCCTACCACTATTCATGCGGGTTTTAAGGCCACCTCCCATTAAGGGACACCATTTTTTTTGTATTTTAACACATATTTGTCTACTCCATCCACCGCACCTTACACGGGTCTCTGGACCATTGTCCACAAAATGATTCATTTTCCTTTGCATATATTTGGCATATAAGTGCCCCCATACTTGCACTCACATCACATGTAGTCAAGTCCGTCCACTGTAACTCACACACACTCTCCTGACCTCTATCCAAGAGCCACCTCATTTTGCGTGCCTCTGCCCCACCGACTCGCGAGCCTCTACCGCAATCTATCCTGTGCATGTATTGGTATGTTTGAGAGCCACCTGCTTTGTCCATACTATGTGGATGACCTTTGGACCACTGTCCACCATCCCGACATGGGGCACTTCCTGTGCCACCGCAATCAGCCGACCATACTAGATTTTCATTTAAGCTCTTTTCTGACTCCTAAAAACAATGAAAATATAGCCGAACACAGCTGCTTCCTTTCTCGCTCACTAAAGTATAGGAAAGGGTGTCTACATCATCTCGTTTACCTCCTTTTGCGGACCATGTAGAACATTAAAAGAAAAGGACCACCTTGGCATATTCAAGCCAAGACCATTCCCCTCTGCATACTTTTATGCTTTCTCAGGCAAAGGGGCCAGACTTTACAAAAAATCTCACCACGGGTTGTCATTAAACTCTTTTCCAGCCTTCTCATTAAGAAAAGATTGCCGAGCAAACTTGGTTTCATTCATGCTCGTAAAAGTATTTGAATGACTGTCCAGTTAGTATAGGTTTAACCTTTTCCATCCTGATTGGACTACCAACGGTAAAGAAGTCTCTTATCCTCTACAGGATGGGCGATCTCTCCTATGTATACTTTTATCCTTTTTCAGGCATAGGAGACTACCAATGAAAACGAGCCCCCACTAGAGTCTTCTTAGTGCTTTCAGACTCTCTAAAATTGAAAGCACCATCGAGCATTTACTTTCTCGGGCTCACCAAAAATTTACGAAATCGTACCATAATGGTGTCCCTAGACACCACCCCATAGAAAATAGTTTGGCATCATTCCCCCTTTGGGTCACCTTTGTTCAGAGTACTCTACAATGTGTCTTCTTTGGATTCCATCAATATCAAAAGTGTCCACCTCCTCCAAGTATTTCCCATCTACAATGACATTCCCGGTATTACAGCTATGATCCCATTCCCATGAGTTAGTTTCATTTGCTGCCTAGTTCTCCCTGCCATCATACTCTGAACAAAGGAAGCTTGATTTGACCACACTCCCCCTACACTTGTTCAATTCTTTCCCTCCCCCTCCCCCCCACTCCATTCAGTGGGTCAGTCTGTAGATTGTCTCACACCTTTCGGTTATCTCCCTCGCGCTTCTGGTTAAGGAAACACCATTGCCTTGACTAGGGGCAGGTCTCCCTCTGTCGACGACAACACACATATTCCAAAGGATAGACCCAGAGGTCCCTCTATCCTAGTTTCATTAACCTCATTGATGAGTTCCTTGGACCACTTGAGAGGAGTCCTTAGTGCCTCTCGGGATGGTTGTTTCTCACATGCTCGACTCCAACTACATCATCGCACCGTTGAGATTCATACAGGGTTTGGTCCGTGCAGTATTTGGTCGAAGACATCAGATGTCACCTGACTCTAGCACATTGAGGAGTCTATTCGAGGGACCTAAATAGGTTATGTCCCTTGTGATTTCTGGGTTGCGTTGGAGACAGTGTTTAGAATCCCCAGCAGTGCTTCTATATAGATTTATGATTGATGCAGCATACTTGTACCACAAAGACTCTGACTCTCAACCAGCGAGTCCATACAGCTACATACTATTCTAGATCCAGTAGACCATCAGTCATGAAGATATAGAATTCCATGAGAATTCCATGGGTCCAATGTACCAGTTCTTCAGATTAGTATTGTATTCAGCCTCACATTGAGGCAACCATTATGTACAATCGGTTGTATATGATCAGCTCTTATATTTTAGAGCATAGATCAAATTATTCTTTTGACATTGTCACGAGCATGGGGATGCCCGCCTTGTCCATATACACGTCACACATTATTTGTATCTCACCCATTTATGGGAACCATATTAATACAAAAACCAAAATCCACCATGCCCTAGCCCGGGAAGCACCACCTCTCCGCAACAAATCCTATGATGTCCGTCGACCATATGATGAGCTCCTGCCCTCACACATCAAGGGGCAATCTGTTAACCCAAAAAATCCATCACTCATCTCTACATGGCCTACACCACCCAAGGACATCCATACACGACCCTCGTATCACTCCATTAGACCCCCACACCCTCAAAAAGGATTAAGAATGAAGAAAATGGCTTAAAACCCCCAAAAAGGAGCCGAAATAAATCTCTTAGGGGCTAAAGCCTCCAAAAAGGGGCTAAAACCCCTCAAAGGAGCCTAAAACCCTAAAATGAGCTAAAGTTAGGGCAGAAGGGGCTAAAAGCCCAAAAAAGGGGCTAAATCCCGGACCAAGGGATTAAAACCCTAAAACCCCCAAAAAAAGCTATAAAAGGAGGGTGGGGGTCACTCTAAAACAACACCACTCTTGCATACTGTTATGCTGCCCATGGATGCCTTGAGACTCTTTGCCTCTCAAGCCACCCACATCCCCCTCTCTTCCACTCATCTTCCCCATTGAGCCATAGCTCCTCCATTGTTGAGTGAGATAGGGAGGTGCTTCTTCCAGCTAGGGCATGGTGACCCGTTTCACCAAAAGAGAGGAATAACCTAGTTTTGCTTATGTATTTGCTTTAGTAGTTTAGCCATTCCTAACCAATATTTGTTTGCAGGATTTCCTCTTATCTTGTTTTACGGGTTTATTTCTATTTAATAGTTGTTTGCAGGCTCTCGGAGCGAAGCCTTAACCTTGTTTGCAAAGGGGCTCATGACCGTTTCTTGTCCATTTGCTTTCCTTTCTGTTCTGCTTTTTTTTTATGCATTTTCCACATGCAATAACCTACCCTTCTGTCCTATAGATGGAAGGGATCCATTCCTACCCATGTAGCAAGGAGAAATCCCTGCTACAGGAAGAGTAGCTGTGTGTTTGCAATGTTATTAGCCTCTATGTATTTACTAATTGAACTGTGAATCCGTGAAGAGCCGACTTCGGCGGTTTTCTGAACATCTGCGTATTTATGTGAACTTATTGATTCAAGTGTTAAATTGTTGCTTGAATAGATGAAATAGGTCGTAGATGCATGCATAGAAGTGTTAGGCTAATGAATCTTGAAGATTGCAGACTGGATTGATCGATTCTCTGATCAATCAACGCAGTACACAGATTTTATGACATTAGCAAGTTTTGCAGAGAATGAATGGTGGGGATTGAGTCTGCGGATGAAGATATGACAGTTTAGGAGAGATCTGCAACGAAAGTTGTGAGGGCGATAATGGATCTACAAATATCTATGAGGTCCTCATCAAAGAGTATATCGGCGGTCATGGAGAAGGCCGTAAAGATATGACAGTTGGAAAAGTTGTGGGGGAGCAACATTGTAAAGTTGGTCGGTCATCCCTCATCCCACAACCCGCATGCAGAAATCCTGTTGTGAAAACAGAGTTGCGAAGAAGCTGTTGCAGAAATAGAGTGCATAGAAGTCGTTGCGGAAGCAGAATTGTGGGGAGGTAATGTTAGAGAAGAATCTGGCTGAGGGCTAAATTTGGTAATCTTGCTGAGTATAGAAGCTACCAGATTTTGGAGGTGCTGGTTGGGTTGGTTGTGGTTGATCCAACCTGCACCAATTTTGGTATCAAACCAAGGAGAATCTCATGTGAGAAACCTAGAAGGAGAAAATAAGAGTGCTCAAGAGGTTCTAGATAGAGGACCAACGTTACCAAAAGACCAAGTACAGAGAAGGAGCTTAGTGAGGTGAGTTGTAGCAGTGTGAAAGAGAATTGTTATTGCAGAGGCTTAGTGCCAGAGGATGGATCCATGCATAGGAATACCAAGAGGTCATGATCGAGGTATACCAACAGTGAAAGCGGAAGTTATGGAGGAAATGAAAGAGATATGAGCACATCTGGAAGCCATGGAGATAGACACACGAAGAGACCCAGAAGTAGGGGATGTAAGTGAAAGTGAGGATGAAGAGAAAAGAGAAGAAGATGCACCTATGCAGGAACACCTAAGCCAAGGTATTTCATATCGATTCTAGGAGAAACTTCAAGGCTGAAACCTGAGTTTTCTACCTATGATGGAAGTTTCATTGCTGAGCATCTCATTGACTGGATCAGTGAGATGGATAAGTACTTTGAGTACGATGATATTGAAGAAGAAAAGAAAGTCAGATTGGTTGTGACAAGGCTGAAACGACATGCATCCTTGTGGTGGGATAGTGTACAAGCAGAAAGAAGGAGGAAGAATAATTCATTGATAAAGAGTTGGGATAGGATGGTAGCAAAGATGAGGGAAAATTTCTTACCCAAATATTACCAGTTAATTCTGTATAGATAGTTACAAAACCTTAGGCAAATATTGTTAATAGTTAGAGCGTACACTGAAGAGTTCTACAAAGTAAACCTAAGGGTAGGATATGTGGAAGAGTCAGCAGAGAAGGATTCTATATATGTCAATGGTCTAAGGATGGATATCCAAGAAGATATTAGCATGATATCACCTAGAACAATGGAGGAGGCATATCAATGTGCCTTAAGGGCAGAAGAAAAGATAGTGAGGAAGTAGAGCTTCAACCAAAGGAAAAGGACAAGTAGCTGGAAGAGGAAGATTTGGAGTCCAAAGGGGAGAGTCCAATAACTCTAACCAGCAAGAGCGGCATGGTAGAGGAGGTGACTCTAGCAGAAGATGACCTTAATAAGGAGGTAGAGGTAGATAAAGAGGTAGAGGAAATGTCTATAGATGCTACAAATGCAACCAGTTGGGGAATAAATCATTGGAATGTCTAGGGAAGGAATACATAGGACATAGAGGAGCCTATGTAGCTCAGAATGAGCAGTAGTAAGAATAGTCGATAGTGGCTGAAGTTTTTCTAGAGACAGGAGAGTCTTTGATGATGAATAAAGTCTTGTTGAAACCTGAGAAGGAGCAAGCATATCCTGCTCAAATAAAATATTTATTCAGAACCACATGTAAAGTCCAAGAGAAGTGTTGTAAGATGGTGATTGATAGTGGGAGCACTGACAATCTTGTTTCCACAAAGATGGTGGAGAATGTGGGTTTGAAGAGGACCAAGCATCATGTTCCATACAAAGTATCTTGGTTACATAAAGGGCATCAAATCCTGGTAAGTGAGCAGTGTGAAATTGATTTCCAAATAGGTCCATATAAGGACAAGATTCTATGTGATGTTATTCCCATGGATGTTTGTCATATACTATTAGGAAGACCGTGGACATTTGATAAGAAAGTGATTCATGATGGTAGGAGTAACTTTCATAGTTTTGAGCAGAATGGGATAAGACATGTACTTCACCCTTTGCAAGAAGGTGGTATAGTAGGACAGTTAGTACCCAATGTCCTAATGTTGTCAGGAAAAGAATATTTGCAATAGATTGAGAAGGAAGAGTTGAACTATGTTGTGTTATGCAAACCAAGAATGGTGACAATGAATACTAATGTGACAGATCTACCCAAGGAGATTCAGGAGATGATGAGGGAGTTTAGTGACATTGTGGTGGATGATTTACCGAATGAGTTACCACCAAGGAGGGATATAAGCCATCAAATTGATTTTATTCCAGGAGCCAATTTACCAAACAAGGTAGCGTATAGGTTGACACCTCAAGATAATGGAGAAGTGAGGAGATGGGTCCAAGGATTGGTTCAGAAGAGTCCAAGTCCATGTGCAATTCTAGCAATACTAACACTAAAGAAGGATTGTGAGTGGAGGATGTGTACTGACACCAGAGCAATTAACACGGTTACAATCGGATATAGGTTTCCATTACCAAGTATGGATGACATGATGGATTTTCTAAGTGGGGCAACGTGATTTTCAAAACTGGATTTGAAGAGTGGGTATCATCAGATAAGAATAAGAGAAGGAGATGAGTGGAAGACATCCTTTAAGACAAATGATGGGCTATATGAGTGGTTGGTCATGCCATTTGGATTGTCCAATGCACCAAGCACTTTTATGAGATTGATGAATGAAGTATTGAGAGATTCATAGGTAAGTTTGAGATAGTTTACCTTGATGACATTTTGGTTTTCATCCAAACAGAAGAAGAGCATATGAAGCATCTGAGGTATGTTTTAGAGGGGCTGCAACAGGAAAAGTTGATGGTAAATGTGAAGAAGTGTACATTTATGAAACCAGAGCTAGTATATATAGGTTTTTCTATCTCAAGAGATGGGTTGAAGATGGATCTAGAAAAGGTGCAAGCAATCATTGATTGGCCTTCACCTAGGAACATATTTGAGGTAAGAAGTTTTCATGGACTGGAAAGTTTTTATAGAAAATTTATAAATAATTTCAGTTGTATTTGTGCATCTATTTTCAAGACAATTAAGAAGGATAGACAACCATTTCAATGGACAACAGAGGCTGAAAGGAGTTTTCAGTTCTTAAAGAAGAATATCACTAAACAACCAGTATTGAATTTACTAGACTTCAAACACCCTTTCCAAGTAAAGTGTGATGCCAGTGGAGTAGCAATCAGAGTTGTGCTCAGTTAAGAGGACATTCCTATAGCGTATTTCAGTGAGAAGATGAATGATGCAAAACAAAAGTATTCATCTTATGACAAGGATTTTTATGCTATTGTTCAAGAAGTGAAGCATTGGAGACATTATTTGATGCCTAGAGAATTTGTGTTATATTCTGATAACCATGCATTGCAGTACATTATGCAGAAACCTAAGTTGAACTTGAAACATGTCAAGTGGATTGATTTATTACAGATATTTACCTTTGTGTTGAAGCACATAAGTGGATAGTCAAACATAGTAGCTGATGCCTTAACTAGAATACTTTTGATTGTGTAAGAGAATCAGATCCAAGTCTTGGGATTTGAACATTTAATGGATTTGTATGAGACTGGCATTGATTTCTAGGAGGCTTACAAAGCTTGTAAGAATCTAGTGGAGGTGGACAGAGAGCCATGGATGGACTATGTGCTACAAGATGGTTTACTCTTTAGAAATAGTAAATTGTGTATACCAAAGTGTTCCATGATAGAGAACTTGATACATGAAAAACACAATGGAGATATGGCGGGTCACTTTGGAAGTGATAAAACCTTTGGACAGTTAGGTCATTTCTATTTTTGGCCAAGGATGAGGTCTGAAGTTGAGAATTTTGTAAGCAGATGTAGAGTATGCCAGCATGCTAAAGGAAGAATCCAGAACATAGGGTTGTATACACCATTGCCTATTCCAACTAGACCTTAGGATTTTGTGAGTATGGATTTCATTTTGGGTTTACCAAGAACTCAGAAGGGACATGATTCTATCTTCGTAGTTGTTGATAGATTCACTAATATGGCACATTTAATTCCATGCTACAATACTAGTGATGCTACACACATTCCTAACTTGTTTTTCAACGAAGTTGTGAAGATACATGGTTTACCTAGAAGCATTGTATCAGACAGAGATGTGAAGTTCACAAGTCATTTATGGAGGACCTTGTAGAATAATTTGGGTATCATACTGAACTTCAGTTCAGCATATCACCCACAGTATGATGGATAGACGGAGGTAGTGAATAGGAGTTTGGGGAACCTATTGAGAAGTCTGATTGGAGAGAGTCCGAAGCAGTGGGACATAGTATTATATCAAGATGAGTTTTCCTATAATGATTCACCAAAAAAAAGTATAGGGATGATTCCATTTCAAATTCTTTATGGAATGCATCCAAGAGAAGTGTGTGAAATTCGTGACTTAGTTCAATTGGAGAAAATGAGTGTTGATGGAGAAGAGTTTGCAATGAGGATTAGTAAATTGCAGGAGCAATTGAAACCAATGTTACAACAGAGTAATGCCAGTTACAAGGCCAGAGAAAATTCCAAAAGGAGGGAGAAGAACTATGAAGTAGGAGATTTGGTCTTAGTATACCTAAAGCGAGACAGATTTCCAAAAGGAGAGTATAACAAGCTGAAGATGAAGAAGATTGGACCCTGTAGGATACTCAGAAAGTTCTCAGCAAATGCTTATGAGTTAGATATTCCTACTAGAGTGGTTATTTCACAAATATTTAATGTTGTATATATATATCCTTATGTAGTGGGTGATACTGGAACCTTTGCAGAAGGTGAAGATCCTACTGAAGACCTACAATGGGTGCGGTAGATGCTTGTGGCACAACCATTGGAAGTTGAGGCCATTCTAGACACTAAAGTGGTAAAGAGTACAAGGAAGAAGGACTATCTAGAGTATTTGGTAAAATGGAAGAAGTGACCAACAGAGGATTATACTTGGATGGGCGATGCAAAGTTGGAATCCAAGGGTTTCACTGTAGCTGATCTAATGAACAAGGGTTCATAATTTTTCACCCTTGCGAGTCTGATGTAGGAGCATCGTGGCATGCCAACAATGTGATGAGTTGGTCACATGTTGTGGCATATTTTTGTTGTTTTTATGAGTCATATTTTGTTGGTGATGGTAGGAATGATGGTGGATCATGACTCCCTACATGGAGATCAAGCCACAGTTTGTTTGTTGTGAAAGGGACATTTTCATCATGCTCTGCAGTTGTTTTCTTTTAGTTGCAGGACCAATCAATGTAGGAGGTTAGAGTTTATCTTAAATAAGAAGATTAGAGAAGCGAGAAGGGTTCTACTCTTCAGCATTAGAATTCCTAATTTGCAGAGAAAAGGACAGACCTGCATCTGGTTCCGCTTGTAAATATTTTGGATAGACAGAAGAAGAGAGCCGAGTTGTGTGTTTGTAAGTTTTCTTAATAGGAAGTGTAGCTGTGTGTTTGCAGTGTTATTAGCCTCTATTCATTTACTGTTTGAACTGTGAATCCATAAAGAGTTGACTTCAGAGTTTTCTAAACATCTATGTATTTCTGTGAAATTAGTGATTCAAGTGTTAAATTGTTGCTTGAATAGATGAAATAGGTCATAGATGCATGCATGGAAGTGTTAGGCTAATGAATCTTGAATATTGCAGGATGGATTGATCGATTCTTTGATCAAACATTGCAGTACACAGATTTTATGCCATTAACAAGTTTTGCAGAGAATGAATGGTGGGGATTGAGTCTGCGGATGAAGATCTGACAGTCTAGGAGAGATCCGCAACAAAAGTTGTGAGAGTGATAACGGATGTACAAAGATCTGTGAGATACACATCAAAGAGTAGATCGATGGTCGTGGAGAAGGCCACAAAGATTTGACAGTTGGAAAAGTTGCGGGGGAGCAACGCTAGAAAGTTGGCCAGGCATCCCGCATCCCACAATGCGCATGTGGAAATCCTATTGTGAAAATAGAGTTGCGGAGAATCTATTGAGGAAACAGAGTGAGGAGAAGTTGTTGTGAAAGCAGAATTAAGGGGAGGTAATGTTAGATCAAAATTTGGTCGAGGGATAAATTTGGTAATCCTACTAAGTGTAGGAGCCACCAGATCCTGGAGGTGCTGGTTGGGTTGTTTGTGGTTTATCTGGCTTGCACCAATCTTGGTATCAGAGCAAGGAGAAGCTCATGTGAGAGATAAGTGTAGAAGTAAAATCCTAGAAGGAGCAAGGAAGAGTTCTCAAGAGGTTCTAGATAGAGGAATAGCATTACCAAAAGACCAAGTACAGAGAAGGGGCTTGGTGAGTTGATTTGTAGCAGTGTGAAAGAGAACATTTATTGCAGAGGCTTAGTGCAAGAGGATGGTTGCATGCATAGGCATATAAAGAGGTCATGATAGAGGTCGACCAGCAGTGAATGTAGAAGTTATGGAGTAAATGAGGGAGCTACGAGCACGTCTGGAATCCATGGAGACAAATGGACAAAGATACCCAGAATCAAGGGATGTAAGTGAACCTGAGGATGAAGAGAAAAGCTAAGAAGCTGCACCTATGCAGGAACCACCTACGCTAAAGTATTTCAAATCGATTCTAGGAGAAACTTCAATGCTAAAACTTGAGTTGTATACCTATGGTGGAAGTCTCATTACTGAGCATCTCATTGACTGGATCAGTGAGCTGGATAAGTACTTTGAGTATGATGAGATTAAAGAAGACAAGAGAGTCAGATCGACTGTGACAAGGCTGAAAGGGAATGCATCCTTGTGGTGGGATAGTGTGCAAGCAGAAAGAAGGAGGAAGAATAAGTCATTGATAAAGAGCTAGGATAGGATGGTAGCAAAGATAAGGGTGAAGTTCTTACCCAAAGATAACTAGTTAATTCTGTATAGACAGGTACAAAACCTTAGGAAAATATTGTTAAAAGTGAGAGAGTACACTAAAGAGTTATACAAAGTAAACCTAAGGGAAGGATATGTGGAAGAGTCAGTAGAGAAGGCTGCTAGATATGTCAATGGTATAAGGATGGATATCCAAGAAGAGATTAGCATGATATCACCTAGAACAATGGAGGAGGCGTATCAATGTGCCTTAAGCGAAGAAGAAAAGATAGAGAGGAATCAGATATTCAACAGATGTCGAGCTTAAACTAGAGGAAGAGGATAAGCAGATGGAAGAGGAATATTTGGAGTCTAGAGAGGAGAGTCCAGTAACTCTAACCCACAAGAGCAGCATGGTAGAAGAGGTGACTCTAGCCGAAGACGAACTTACCAAGGAGGTATAGGTAGAGAAAGAGGCAGAGGAACTGTCTATAGATGCTACAAATGCAACCAGTTGGGGCATAAATCATTGGAATGTCTAGGGAAGGACGACGTAGGATAGAGAGGATCCTATGTAGCTCAGAATGAGCAGCAACAAGAACAGTTGATAGTGGCTGAAGTTTTTCTAGAGACATGAGAGTCTTTCATGATGAATAAATTCTTGTTGAAACCTGAGAAGGAGCAAGAAAATCCTACTGAAATAAAATCTTTATTCAGGACCACATGTAAAGTCCAAGGGAAGTGTTGTAAGATGGTGATTGACAGTGGGAGAACTGAAAATATTGTTTCCATAGAGATGGTGGAGAATTTGGGTCTGAAGAGGACCAAGAATCCCATTCCATACAAAGTATCTTGGTTACATAAAGGGCATCAAATCCTGGTAAGTGAGTAGTGTGAAATTGATTTCCAAATAGTTCCATATAAGGACAAGATTCTGTGTGATGTTATGCCCATGTATGTTTTTCATATAATGTTAGGAAGGCCGTGGAAATTTGATAAGAAAGGGATTCATGATGGTAGGAGTAACTGTCATATTTTTTAGCAGAATGGGATAATACATGTACTTCACCCTTTGCAAGAATGTGGTACAGTAGGACAATCAACACCCAAAGTCCTGATGTTGTCAGGAAAATAATATTTGCAACAGATTGAGAAGTAAGAGTTGAACTATGTTGTGGTATGCAAACCAAGAATGGTGACAATGAAGACTAACGTGACATATCTGCCTAAGGATATTTAGGAGATGCTGAGGGAGTTTAGTGACATCATGGTGGATGATTTACCCAATGAGTTACCACTAAGGAGGGATATAAGCCATCAAATTGATTTTATTCTAGGAGCCAATTTACCAAACAAGGCAGTGTATAGGTTGAAACCTCAAGAGAATGAAGAAGTAAGGAGACAGTTCCAAGGATTGTTGGACAAAGGATTGTTTGAGAAGAGTCCGAGTCCATGTACAGTACCATTAGTATTGAAACCAAAGAAGGATGGTGAGTGGAGGATGTGTACTGATTCTAGAGAAATTAACAAGATTATAATCAGATATAGGTTTCCATTAACAAGGATGTATGGCATGACAGATTGCCTAAGTGGGGGAATGTGCTTTTCAAAACTGGATTTGAAGAGTGGGTATCATCATATCAGAATCAGAGAAGGATGTGATTGGAAGACATCCTTAAGACAAAAGATGGGTTGGATGAGTGGTTGGTCTTGCCATTTGAATTGTCCAATGCACCAAGCACTTCTATGAGATTGATGAATGAAGTATTGAGAGATTTCATTGGTAAGTTTGTGATAGTTTACCTTGATGACATTTTGGTTTTCATCCAAACAGAAGAATAGCATCTGAAGCATCTAGGATGTGTTTTAGAGAGGCTGCAATAGGAAAAGTTGCTGGTAAATGTGAAGATGTGTACATTTATGAAACCCGAGCTAGTATATTTAGGTTTTGTTATCTCAAGAGATGGGTTGAAGATGGATTCAAAAAATGTGCAAGAAATCATTGATTGGCCTTCACCTAGGAACACATTTGAGGTAATAATTTTTCATGGATTGGCAAGTTTTTATAGGAAATTTATAAAGAATTTCAGTGGTATTTGTGCATCTATTGTTGAGGCAATTAATAAGTATAGACAACCATTTCAATGGACAGCAGAGGCTGAAATGAGTTTTCAGTTCTTAAAGAAGAAGATCACTAAACAATTGCGCCGAGAGGTGCTCTACAGCCCAATATGGGGGAGATCTTGTAATGTTACATAATGTTATGTAACGTTATTTTTATTAATAAAAAATAAAAAATAAAAAATAATTATAAGCCAACATAAATGTGGGCCATAAAAAAAACCTAATATGGGGGAGATGTTGTAATCTTCCTACATAACAAAAAAATAAAAAAGTAAAAATTTAATTATCCGTAGAAAAAATGTGAGTCATGAAAAAGACACAATATGGGGGAGATGTTGTAACGTGCCTACCTAACAAAATAATAAAAAAATAAAAATTGAATTATCCGCAAAAAAATGTTGGCCTTGCACGTAGTTTTAAAACCATGTGCAAGGTCTTCTAAACAACCCATGGTTTTATTGTACATGGTTTAGAATGGCCTTGCACATGGTTTTAAAACCATGTGCATTTAAAACCATGTGCAAGGCCTCTTAAACAACCCATGGTTTTATTGTACATGGTTTAGGATGGCCTTGCAAATGGTTTTAAGACCATGTGCAAGGCCTCCTAAAGAACCCATGGTTGTAGGAAGGCCTTGCATATGGTTTTAAAACCATGCATGGGGAAATGTTGTAATGTTAGTTCCTAACAAAATAAAAAATAATAAAAAATATTATATGTCGGCCATAAATAATATTAAATATTAATAATAAAAATATTATATGTCGGCCATAAATAATATTAAATATTAATAATAAAAATATTATATGTGGACCTTAAATAAAAAGATGTGTCATATAGGACACACCAAAGTTGATAGTTCATTGAGTGCAATACCTAAGAAGAGGTTTGTACCTCCAGAGATTTGATCCCTCTCGGGGCTTGATAGAGCCTAGGATTTGGATCTACGTTGGTAAACCCATATTGAAGTTACCAGACTTCAAACACTCTTTCCAAGTAAAGTGTGACACTAGTGGAGTAGTAATCGGAGCTATGCTCAGTCAGGAGGATAGGCCTATAGTGTATTTCAGTGAGAACTGAATGATGAAAAGCAAAAGTATTCATCTTATGACAAGGATTTTTGTGCTATTTTTCAAGCAATGAAGCATTGGAGACAATATTTGATGCCTAGAGAATTTGTGTTATATTCTGATAACCATGCATTGCAGTACATTATGCAGCAACCTAAGTTGAACCTGAAACATGTCAAGTGGGTTGAATTCTTATAGAGCTTTACCTTTGTGTTGAAGCACATAAGTGGATAGTCAAACAGAGTAGTTGATTCCTTAAGTAGAATATTGTTTATTGTGCAAGAGAATCAGATCCAAGTCTTGGGATTTGAGCATTTAAGGGATTTGTATGAGACTGAAATTGAGTTCCAGGAGGCTTACAGGGCTTGTAATAATCTAGTGGAGGTGGACAGAGAGCCATGGATGGAGTATGTGCTACAAGATGGTTTACTCTTTAGAAACAGTAAACTGTTTATACCAAAGTGTTCCATGAGAGAGAACTTGATACAGGAAAAACACAATGGAGGTATGGCGGGTCACTTTGGAAGTGATAAAACCTTTGGACAGTTAGGTCATTTCTATTTTTGGCCAAGAATGAGGTCTAAAGTTGAGAATTTTGTAAGTAGATGTAGAGTATTCCAGCTTGCTAAAGGAAGAATCCAAAACACAGGGTTGTATACAACATTGCCTATTCCAACTAGACCTTGAGATTCGATGAGTATGGATTTCATTTTGGGTTTACCAAGAACTCAGAAGGGACATGATTCTATTTGTGTATTTGTTGATATATCCACTAATATGGCACATTTCATTCCATGCTACAAGACTAGTTATGCTACTCACATTTCTAACTTGTTTTTCAATGAAGTTGTGAAGCTACATGGTTTACCTAGAAGCATTGTATCAAAAGGATATGTGAAGTTCACAAGTCATTTCTAGAGGACCGTGTGGAAGAAGTTGGGTACCCGACTGAACTTTAGTTCAGCATATCACCCACATTCGGATGGAAATACAGAGGTAGTTAATAGGAGTCTAGGGAACCTGTTGAGAAGTCTTATTGGAGAGAGTCCAAAGCATTGGGACAAAGTATTAGCTCAATTTGAGTATTCCTATAATGATTCACCAAACAGAAGTATAGGGATGAGTCCATTTCAAATTCTATATGGAATTCATCCAAGAGAAATGTGTGAACTTCGTGACTTAGGTCAATTGGAGAAAAGGAGTACTAATGGAGAAGAGTTTGCAATGAGGATCAATGAACTACAGGAGCAAGTGAAATCAAGGTTATAGCAAAGTAATGCAAGTTACAAGGCTAGAACAAATTCCAAAAGGAGGGAGAAGAACTATGAATTAGTAGATTTGGTCTTAGCACACCTAAAGTGAGACATATTTCCAAAGGAGAGTATAACAAGGTGAAGATGAAGAAGATTAGACCCTACAGGATACTTAGAAAATTATTAGCAAATGCTTATGAGTTAGAGATGCCTAGTCGAGTAGGTGTTTCACCAATATTTAATGTTGTAGATCTATATCCTTATGTAGCAGGTGATACTAGAACCTTTGCAGAAAGTGAAGATCCTACTAAAGACCTACAATGGGTGAGGCAGATGCCTGTGGCACAACAATTGGAATTTGAGGCCATTTTGGACACTAAAGTGGTAAAGAGTACAAGGAAGAAGGACTATATGGAGTATTTGGTCAAATGGAAGAAACGACCAACAGAGGATTCTACTTGGATGGGAACTGCAGAGTTGGAATCCAAGGGTTTCACTATAGCTGATATAATGAACATGGGTTCATAGCTTTTCACCCTTACGAGTCTGATGTAGGAGCATCGTGGCATGCGAGAAATGTGATGAGTTCCTCACATGTTGTGGCATATTTTTTTGTTTTGATGAGTCATAGTTTGTTAGCGGCGATAGGAATGATGGAGGATCATGACTCCCTATGTGCAGATCAAGCCACATTTTGTTTTTTGTGATAGGGACGTTTTTATCATGCTTTGTAGTTGTTTTTTTTCAGTTACAGTTCCACTCAGTGTAGGAGGTTACAATTTATCTTAAATAGGTAGATTAGAGAATGGAGAAGGGTTCTCCCCTTCATCATTAGAATTTCGAATTTGTAGAGAAAAGGACAAACCTACGTCTGGTTCCGCTTGTATATATTTTGAATAGACTGACAAAGAGATCTGAGATGTGTGTTTGTGTGTTTTATTAATAGGAAGAGTAGCTATGTGTTTTTAGTGTTATTAGCCTCTATGCATTTGTTGTTTGAACTGTGAATCCATGAAGAGCCGAATTCGACAGTTTTTTGAACATTTGTGTATTTATGTTAAATTATTGATTCAAGTGTTAAATTGTTGCTTGAATAGATGAAATAGGTTGTAGATGCATGCATAGAAGTGTTAGGCTAATGAATCTTGAATATTGGAGGCTGGATTGATCGATTCTCAGATCAATCTACGCACTACATAGATTTTCTTCCATTAACAAGTTTTGCAGAGAATGAGCAGTGGGGATTGAGTCTGTAGATGAAGATCTGGTGGTCCAGGAGAGATCCTCAATGGAAGTTGCGAGGGCAATAACAGATCTATAAAGATATGTTAGATCTGCATCAAAAAGTAGATCGACGGTCATGGAGAAGGCCACAAAGATTTGACAGATGGTAAAGTTGCAGAAGGAAAGTTGTGGGGGAGCAACTTTGGAAAGTTGGTTGGGAATCCTGCATCCTACATCCCGCAACCCACAACCCGCATGCGAAAATCCTGTTGTAGAAACAGAGTTGCAGAGAAGCTGTTTTGGAACATAGCATGAAGAATCTGTTGCGAAAGCAGAATTACAGGGAGGTAATGCTAGAGCAGAATTTGAATGAGGGCTAAATTTGGTAATCTTGCTAAGTGTAGGAGCCACCAGATCCTAGAGGTTTTGGTTGGGTTGGCAGTGGTTGATCCGTCTTGTACCAATAGGATTTGGTTGAGAGAGGACTCTTCCTTATTTGGAAATGGACCCAATAATCCCATCTGCTAAATGGGATGACCCTGCATGGAGGGGATCTAAAGAACGATACCGATGGGAATCAGGTAAGATGGTGTATAAGTACCATGATTGTGCGTAAATAAGATCAAAATGTTGGGACTTTAGGATATTCTCTTCCTCAATTTATGGCGAGGATGTTGCCACATATTTTTCTATGGTAGGTTGGAGAGATTAGATAAGCCAATCCAATAGGAGCTGAGGTTGAATATCTATTTTTCACAGGGTGTGACATATACACCACTCATGGATATGGTCCTCTACTTAGGTATAATTTCTTTACTAAAATTCTATGACAATATTGAGATCTAAATTGTGGCATATGGGAAGCTAAAAATAAGTGAGGAATGCAGTAGATATCATCCTAAAAGTTGCATGGGAAGATCCTGGTAGATTCACATACCCTTTCGCAATGGTTCCTGTGATAGTTCGTTGAAAGAGGTGGACAACAAGATGAAGATAACCCGCCTATCTCACACCATGATAGTGAACTAAGATTTAAGTTCCACTCGATGGATCCAAACTTGGGGGATAAGTGCAAAGATGCAGATTTGGAGAAGAAATCACGTAAGAAACAAAAATTTGTTAAAGACACTACATCCATTGTTCTAACTAATGATGATTACAACCTCCTGGTGAATAGGATGGTTGAGGTTGTCGAGGAGACTCGACAGAAAGCTAATAAATGGAACATTGAGATGTTTAAGGGTGTATCTGACCTGCTTCAGGTCCTATGCAAGGTTGTGAAAGAAGTGTGGTTCATGGTTAGTACGAGGGATTCGATGTACATAGAGGATGGGTCATCTAATGATTGACCTATATGACTATATCAAAGAAGGATCCTAATATTCAGATAATTCCCCAAGAACTTGACTTGGGTAATTCTGAGATTAATGTTGCGGTACATGGTATGGGACATGTTTGCTTAGACTTGTATATCTTGCCAATGTTTATCTTGCATAACATCATAAATATGGAAATTGAAGAAATGAATGTCAGAGAGTAGTTGTTCTATGATCAACTGAAGAAATCCAAGAACCAAGTGACTATTATAGAGGTTGAATCAGTGGAGCTGAACCAACAAAACAATTGTGGCAAGAGAGGCAGCGATTGGAACGTGCCATTGAAGCCACTTGTCGAGATGTTTTGGAAGATGGGATTGTACCCTAAATTATTATAGAAACAAGAGTAATCAAGTTAGGGGAATTCATCACCGATTTCCAAGATAAAATTGTTGAGTTAGAGGCTAAGCTTGTTCCTAATACCCCTCCTGAATTAGTTGAATAGTGATAGACGCAAGTTCAAGGGAATGCTATATAGATGAAGGAAGACATATATTATTGTTCTAATGTTTATGAGGAGGTTTCCCAGGCTTGGGGGACCTTACTAGAGAACATTGAGCTACGATATATTACAGAAAATCTTAGTGCAGTGGAACAGAGTCTGGATTTTCTGTGGAGTTCATTGAGGAATTTTCCACTGGTTGGGAATATGAGCAAGTATTATGAGCATAAGTATTACAGTAGCAGGTTAATATACTTTGGACCCAAAAACAAAGGATCAGAAATTGTGTCGCGGAATTATAAGTAGATGCAGAACAACGACAGACACAAGTTCAGGGGGATGCTAGAGACATGAAGGAAGATGAATATTATTGTGCTAAGGTTTATGAGGAGGCTTACCAAGCTTGGGTGACCTTACTAGAGGACCTTGAGCCGCAAGATATTATAGAAAATATTAGTGCAGTGGAACAGAGTTTGGATAGTCTATGGAGGTCATTAAGGACTCTACCACTAGTTGGGAAAATGAGCAAGGTTGTTGAGAATAAGTGTTACAATAGCAGATTAATAAGAATTGGACCCAAAAAGAAGGATAATATATTGTGTTGCAAAGCTAAAATTAGATGCAGAACAGGTTACTGAGCCTATCGATCTAGTTCATGAACAAGTCAAGCGGGATTTAGAAGATGTTGAGGTGCAAGATTCGAAACATATTAGTTTTGAAGTTGTTGAAGACATCACCAATCTAAAATAAGATGTCTATAAATGGGTTGAGGAAGTGAATAAAGTCTACCAAGAATTTTGGTCGAAGTTAAACACACCAGTGTTGTCAGTCTAAAGTGGCTTAGGATGAGCCGCATGTGAGCGTTGGGAGCGTGTTGGTCCTAGGTTTGGTTTGGTTGTTTTTTTGGGTACCAGTTTTGATTTTTAGTTGAAGTGTGAATGATACCATGATGGGATGTTCAAGGAAGCAGTCAAGTCCAAATTTTCAAGTGAATATAGAGGAATACCAATCATTTTGACGAAGTCCAACTGAAAGGTTGGTTAGTTGGTTAGATTTGTTGTCGACTTACATTTATGGGATCGGTTAGTGGGTACAGATTATAAAAACCACTATTAGAGTCTATAAATATGTAATGGGTCAGGATTTTTGGTGTTAGCCTATTTTTGAAAGAAGATTAAGTTTTATATCTGTAATGTAATGTTCCTATCGAAGATTAAGTTGAGTCATAATTTATGAGGTCGATATGCATGTTGTGTGCATAGATATGATGTATGGAGATGATGAGAAATGTGTGTAGGTTTTGTGCACAAACTTAAAGCATTTGAGTTGTGACTCTATATAATAAACAGACACTTTTTTGTTTTTTCCCATCATTAAATCCTAGTGTCTACTATGTATGATGTTTCATGTGATGGTTGCATGTTATTTTCTAAAGCATTAATGAATAATTATGGGTGAATGACTAAATGCAAAAACACAATATTGATTAATTCTAATGCTATGAATATGGTTACTGTCATAGATATTCCTTTGTGTTGATGTCGTATTTTTTTGAATTATCAAGGTTAGTTATGTCAGTGTATTTTATGTTGAAGATCCCCTTCATTACTATGGAAACCTGGTTCCTAGAGTTCACATAGGTACCTCGGGTGATACCCCATCTGATTTGTAGGTGTTGTTGTGAAGGTATCTTGGGATTTGTTGGTATGATGTGGTATGAACCTATATTAAATAATGTGCCAATAAGAGGAGAATCCTCATTGAGTCATCCACTATGCTGTTGGAGGAACACCATAAGTGAAAAGACATCACATGATTCGCAAGATCATCTCCTTGCTTCCCTTCAAAATTAGGGATCTCAGAGGGGAGTTTTTCAAGAATAATTGGCCATACTGGATCACGAGTTATGGGGTCTTTGGTCAATCTATCTAGGTGAGGGAGAATCAAGCTATCCATGAATCATAGGTTTGTATTTGATGTCGCCATCGTACTCTATGTGTTGTTTCCTCAAGGTGGATATTAGGGAATGTGTGTTGGTGTTTTATATCTTCGATGTGAAGAAAAGGATGTAGTGTGGTCTCCTCCTAAAGATCTAAAATATTAGGGCAAAATTCCACTGCGGGGTGGAA
This sequence comes from Pseudotsuga menziesii, assembly GCA_001517045.1. Lineage (NCBI taxonomy): Eukaryota > Viridiplantae > Streptophyta > Pinopsida > Pinales > Pinaceae > Pseudotsuga > Pseudotsuga menziesii. The sequence goes on from LPNX010077235.1 coordinate 565,161, forward strand.
ATAAAGGGTTGCCTCTACCGTGAGAGGATGAAACAAAAGGATCTAAATTCTCTCCAAAGGGATAAAATGAATCAAGCAATTAGAGGCTTCACTCAAAGGATCTGACCAATTTTATCTGGGAGCAGCCCCAGCTAGAGGATATCCCTCATGAACCATAGGGAGATTGTGGGTAAACACCCCTTGAGAGAGGGGAGATTCCTTGTAGTCTACGAGACCGCCTTATGTGCTTTTATTCCTCTATGGTGAAATTATTGCATAAAAATTGAGAGTGATGTTGGGAGTAAACACAATTGAACAAATGAGAAAATATGCCAACCACAACAAATGCAAAATGGTGCAAAGTGAGTGATATGTGCAACGTCAGTTTATTTCAAATGATATTACATGTAGGTTCTTTTTAATTATGAGTTATGTGAACTTGCATAAAAAAGAAAAATAAATGTAAATTCCCTAAATACCTAACAACCTTCATATTAAATGTAATTGGGGCTTCCAAAAGCACAACTAGTGGTGATAATGGGATCCATGCAACAATTGACTACTAAAGGTAACAAAGAGTCAAGCATACCAATGACAGGGATCTATTCCAAAAGGGACGAAAATAGTTCCCAATGTAAATATCTGACTTCAGAAGTCAGTGGAACTCACCGTTTCTCCTTGGCGATATCCTAAGTTTGGCCATTAAGACACCCATGTAAATTTTGGATAAGTGGTTGGGCTTGAGAAGTATAGTTTCATCCCCCTACAACAAGTTGAGTGACTCATAGGGGGCAGGGCATCTATACCTCGTCTTTTTCATTCTTGGGCATCGTTCCTTCTTATCTAGGTTGTCTTTTGATACTTACTAATAGTAGGATTTGATAGTACCCTATGGGTTAACAATGTTATGTTTAAAATACTAATGAAAATGGATTGGTGGGAATTTTTTGGATTCCTATTCCAATAATACTACCCAACTAAAATTTTGTTTTGTGACCTCTTATAGAGAATTATAGTTGGTTAGAAATTTACAAATGTTGATTTTAAGGGTCCAAAGTTGATAAAGTAGTGTAAGGGAGGTATTTCACAATTCCTTTCCTTCATAATTCACCAACCTCACAAGTAATGCGAGGTGAAGAGCATAATTAGATTGGAAGAGATTTTAGGTCCCTTAGTGTGTGTTATTGATGCAAACATACGTGAGGTAAGAAAATTGATTGTGCAACTGACTAAAGAGATTAAAGAAAATGGAAATGGATTTTTAAATTCAACTCTAAATATGTTAATGGTGCTTGCAAAACAAAACTCTATTTGAACTAAAAGTGTGCAATGGAGGGATTTCCCACTTATCCCCATTTTTTGATTCACCAAACTCACATGAAGTGCAAAGTTAAGAGCATACTTCGAGATATTTCCTTGCTTGTGTACAAAAGTGGATTTACACTAATCTAACAAGAATATATAAAGTATGCAAAGAAGTTAGAATCTCTTGAATAGTAGTGACAACAATGAGGCCCATTGAAAGCCTAAAAGTTGGTTACCTGGGAAGATTTAAAGGGAAGACCCACTTACTTCCTAATATTAGGCTAAGTGATATAATTACTATAGAAAAATGTAACTATTGCAATTCATTTAATTCTAGTTCATTAGCGAGCAGCCAGTGGGGCTGCAAAATTTTGCAAAGCAAATAAAAGCAAAGAAAATGAGATAGTAGCGTGCAAAACATAGAGACAGATGCGAAGAAGCATGAAAAAATAAAAAACACAAATGCGCAGTAGTGATATTACAACACACTAAGGATGAAAATAAATTATAATATTACCACAATGACAAGGGTCTCATAAAATATGTAGAATATGTGATTGTCAAAATAAATTCTTTGCGGGAAACCTACACAAGGCGTCAGGTTCCACACTTATTTGTAAACAATTATTACAGCCAAAAGGTGGTTGAATTCTAGGGATGAAGGGTATGGACCTCTTCACCTGCAAAGAACAATAGCCCATAAATTAGCTATCTAACAAATAATAACCTAGTTAAGAATAAATGAACAAAAATGAAGCGGAGTCACCATAAATATTGTTGTGGGAAATTATGCACAAAGGTGTGTAGCCTCTCCCACGTTGGGTGAAATCCTTTGAGGTTGTTGACAAGGCCCATTATTATGTAACCAAAAGAAAATGTGATAACCCCAAATGGATCCTCCAAACTTTTGTTAGAAACAAAACAAGATCAAATGAAAAAAAAATGAAATACAAGACAAAAGAGGTGAGGGAATGCAAACCACAACAAAAATCCAATGCAAGAACCACTTTAGATTTCCCAATGGTTAAGAAAATACATGAAGTCACCTAGGAGGTGTAGGATCCAAAGGGAAGCCAAAAATATCCCTTATGGAGGAATATTTTATCCACACTAAATGTTATATAGCTTGAAGAACAAATGGAAGAAACACTTTCCCCTTGGAGGAAGGAGGCAAGGGAGCTTGGAGAATGATAACAAGAAGGAAGAGGTACGATATGAGGAATATTCAATACAATTCTAGTAGCATAACCTTACTCTAAATTTCCCTAATAATATGGATTCCCATGGCTTCCTTTTATGGTCCAAGAGGCGGTTAAGAAACAATAAGATGCAGATGTGAACCCATTGATTCCATGAATTAGAACAAAATACACAAATGGGGGTATTTAATTCCACCAGGTATGGAAAAATCCAAATTAAAATTCTTGGAGGTTACATGCCATTTACGAGCCTTCAATGTATGGTGGGTTTCTAATATCCCTTGATTTTGACATCCACACATATATCGAAGGTAAATCCACGCTAGTCACGCACTATCACATAACTAGTAATGCATGTAGTAGCACACATAAATAAATGTTTTATTATGTGTCCTTCTCTTTTGAATATTCTTTGGTGTTTCTCTGTTAGGATTAATTAATCCTCCTTTGTCCAGTACAGTCTATTTGGTAATTTTTCCTAACTTAGGGAGACATTATTATTGTACTAGAGTGTGGGGAACACATATAGAGGTTATCTACCACTTACTGCATGTGCATACATGAGTTTATGTGCCTCTAAGACCAATCCCTACATTATAGGAGCCCACTCTGAGTGCCACCAGTAGCCTCCATCAGTTGGTCATGGTTGGTAAGCAGTTATCCCAAGTTAACCTCTAGTTACAATCAATTAGATCACTTTCAATTATCCTAGCACCATTTTTTCATGCATCCAGGGAGAGTGGCACCTTTTTACCACCTACCTCATCAGTTAATTGATTGTAGACTGATTTAGACATCTGGAGTTAGACTAGTGAGCTCCGACAGTGATTTAGACACATTGAGTTAGATATTCAGTCAAGTTGAGCTAGTAGATTCAAATCCTATCCACATGATTTGAATTCTATTTATTGTATAATCATTGTATTATTGATTAGTGAATGAATATTAATGTTCTGATTAACTGAGAAATTCTTGTCTGATTTATCTGAAATTTATGTCATGAATTTCTTGTTCAGTGTACATTCTCTTTGATTATTCCAAAGCATAATTCTCTTCCTACAAATTTCATATTTTATTGTAGATCAATAGTTCACAAATTTAACATTCTCACTCTCATTTATTTATGGACCTTGATGAGGATGTCTTAAGTGGGTTGCATGTTATATGTTGATGATGCTTCACTGTGATATTTGCAAAAATGTCACATGTGTGCAAAATTTGAGTGTTAACATGGACCATAAGCAAGTACTCTAGTAAGAATCATCAAATACAATGGAGTGCATCCAAAACCTACAACAAATGATGCATTTGCATTAAATCCTCCTAAAGGAATGGTATTAACTATAGGGTAATATCCCTAATACCATAAACCTCATGATTGTTCTCCATATGAGCCCATAGATGGTGGATTATTTGACTTATAAATATCAAACTCAATTCCTTGGCTAGAAGTCAAATCTTTTTTAGGGTTCAAAATTATTGAAGGGCCAATGAGATCCTCAATGGAGGTAAAATATATGTTCTCCTCTAGGTGAGAAGAAGAAACTTGGGGATATTTATATAAATGACCATCAACATTACTAAATTTCCCTCCTTTATATGAGTACTCATACTGAACAAACCTACTTGTGTTTTCTACTATTTATTGTTCAACAGGATGTTCCTAGTTTTCTTCCTTTTCCCCCTGGGGGGAGTGAATTATTATAATCATTTCTTCTCCTAGGACCAAGGTCTTCCCTATATTAAGGAGAGTGTCCTTGAATTCTTATATACATTTGAAAATGTTGATCATCCATGGTGTCCCACATAAGACTCAAAGGAGTAAATCTAAAAAGATAAAACAACAAAAAACACTCACTAAAAAATCCCTAAAATACTACAACAAGAAAACATATCTTACAATGAAAATCACTTGCATACAATTACTATTCAGTGAAGCTACAAATATGGGATCTTCTTAATATTATTTGAGGATAGTTAGGACCCAATTCCAATCAAAACATATATGAGAAATGGTTACGCTACTCCGTGAAACCAATCACTAAGGGTGTAAGCACTTGCCTTTGGAAAGTACCCTCCATAAGGAGTTGGTGCCACATAGTATACGTATTTCTCAAGTGCTACAATATATCCCCTTGTAGTAACCAAGTAGGTAAATAGGAGAGGAAACTATGGTTACCACTTTATGCTCAGTGATTGGGTAGGATGATCACTAGAAAAGGATTATGTGAATGACCAGGGAGCATAGGCCTTGCATAAAAAGTCCTATGCCAAAAATTGTCAACGAGCAGTGGTGTCACTCGAGGACCTTCCATGCTTGAACAATTATCGAACTTGCATAACCCCACCAATCTAAGCAACACATCTATTCTAAATACTTGGACTAGTTTATCCTACCACTTGATGCTCGTGTCAGAGGCACTTTCCTGACAAGAACTTTGTGTTACTAATGGATTTTCACTCTCTTTAGTGGTTTCCTAATTTCCAAGTCTTATGTGATTTTGGAGAAGTTAACTCTCAACTCATATATCCAAAATACTAGCCTAGACTATTAAGTGTGTTTCTTGTTAAAACACAATCCTAGTATCCTATCCTAATTACTTTTTGCTTGTTCAAAATGGAGTTTTTAGAACTTTCAAAAGAGGCAAATTTAAGCACCTAAAAAGAAGTACAATGCACCCTAATGTACAATTTCACCTCTTTTAAACTAAAAGATGGAGCACCCTCTACCCTCTAAATGCACTTTTTCCTTTTCACTTTCTTTTCAATGTACATTGCTAGCTATAGAAGTAAAATACAATATAAAATGCAAGTGCAAGTTTCCAAATGTACAATGCAATTTTTTATATTTTTATGTGAATGCAAACTATGCTTTCTACGCTAAATGCAAATTTGACCCAAGATGTTGATGTGAAAACAACTTTTGAAAAACGAATGAAGTTCCAGTCTTAAAAACATACACAAGTTCAGATTTTGAATGCAAATGTAATTTTCAATTGATAAATTGGTTTTACTTCAATCTCAATATATGAATGATTATTAACTTTTACATGCACAGACACTTCGAAGACCAAATACAATGCAAAGTTTTAGTTTTTTGATGCAAAAATGCAGACATGTGCTTGAATTAGAACTTGATCTACAAAACAAACAAAATGAAATATTTTGTTTTTGTTTTTAATTCCAAATTCACACTGTTATACCAAAATCCTGTCACCAACATGTGATGAGATCCTTAACCCCTATGTTTTCCCTAAATCCCAAACTTGGAGTGGAAAACTTGCTCTGGATATCAATTCTACATGAAAAAACCTAGCACTGTGCTTTCCCTTTGGATAATGAACGGTACCTTGTTCAACACCACCTATGTCCTGTTATAGAAAAGTGGTGCCATCGCGTATGTGCTTTGCTCTTGGAGTGGTTCTCACCTAAACCAATTTGTCATAAGGGAACAAAAGCGGTACCCTTGGTAAAAATGGAAAAAGAGAAGATTCTCGAGGCTTCTAGATATTGAGCCTCGTGTCCTCCCTTATCCCTATCAATTTGGGTTGGTTGGAGTCTAGATCCCTCTTGGTAGGATCTTAGAGCCACCTCACCCATAATTCTCTCAACTATCCCTATCCATTGAGCCTTATAAATACAAGATCATATCCATTGTTGAGGGGAGAACTAAATGGTAATGTTATGATGTTGAATTGACTATCTAGCCCAATCCATTGGAGAGCACAAGAGAGCAAGTTGGAGCTATCGAGGATGAGGTGTTTGTCTTGTNATTCATTGATTTCTTAATGCAAATCTGATTTTCGTCCCACATATCTGCCCTACTTATCTCGCATGTATATGTTACTAGATTCCTTAGTCACTAGTATGGATGTGTGAATAATTTTCTGGCAGCTTTGATGTTCTCGTTTGTTTGACATCTTCTGTAAGTACATAGGTTCGTCATCAAAGCATTATTCCAGGTGTTTACAACATTCAGGGAAGGTTTTCACCCTTTTTTGTTCACTTATTTGTTCTGGATATGAACCATTCAGACCAGAGGAACAACTTCTATCCGCAGAAGGTGCAATATTCCTAACAACACACACCTACTGTATATGCTTTCAAAGTAGAGATAAACTTAGTTTATGAAAATATCCAACCCTTTTTGTTTTTCCAAATAAGACACAAAACCCATTACTATGACTAACTACACAAGAAAAAAATGCAAAACAATCTTGATAGCCCTATCAATCACAAGTGAAAGCGACCACAAACTCAATACCTTTCGGTCACCGAAGTATGAAGAGCAAGGAAAAGTATATTAATAACTTTTAGATAGACCTAGAAAATAGACCTAATAGAATTTAGGGTTTGGGAAGGTATGATTCTTGCATCCAACCAATGCAATCAGATCCTAAAACAACACCAATAATAGCCCTAAGCTTTCACTGCAAGGGACAATGAAAGGTATAAAAAGAAAATAAAAAGAAGTTCGAAAATACAAAGGACTCTTTTGAGAATTTTTTTATCCAAAAATAAAAAGTAGAGATTGAATATAAACATAGATCTAAATGAAACTCTCTGCAAATCCACTACAGGGCTTTAACAACCAAATATTTTGGAAAGAAGCCAAATCAAGCAGTGAAAGGGATCAACACCAAAAAACACTACTCAAAAAGACCAAGTGCCCAAGTAATTGAAAGGAAACAACTAGGAATGATAAAAGAGGGTAGTTAAACCATATCTGAGAGGTCACAATAAGGTTTATACAGTCATAAACTTTCCAAACTTTTCAAACAAATATTGAAAAAAAATTATGTCAAGTACTTTTCACAATAAGTTTTGTTAAAAAGGATCCAAAAAAACAAGCCAAGATAAATCACTAAGAAAACACCATACTTCTAATGGGTACTAAGAAGATCTACGGTGAGAAAAGACCCTCCAAAATCCACAAAAAATCACACATAATGGGGGTAACAGTGAAAAAAACACCTTACATGACAAAAACACTAGTGAAGCAAAGCACAATAGCCTTCAAAATGATATTGGTAAGAAGTTCGGAGGATTTTTTGCACCAGAAACGGCTTTGTTATGAAGGTAAAGGGATTATTTGTACTGGAAGTGTCAAAAATGCTAGTCCAACTCAGAGAAGTGAAGAAATAGAGTGTCTACTAAATCCTTAGACCAATCCTAACTTGTAAATAAACTCTACAAAGACACAAAAATTGGAATAATTAACTTAGAAACCCCAAAACATATGAATTTTCCCCAGTTGAGTCGCCATTTCTGTTGTGAGGAAAACTACCATATAACTAGGGTTGAGGTCACCAACATACTAGGTTATCTAAGGAAAACATCTAGGGTTTCACAGTAAGAAAATGTACAAAACGTTTTAAAGATAGAGAAGGATGCACCTTGTTTATGTAAGTCGATGCTAGTTTTGGTTGCTCCTTAGCTCTGCTTCAAATCTACTCCAAATGGTCCAAACTTTCATCTACAAAACCAAACACAACACCTTACTCAAAATATTTTGATAATAGTAAATATTATATATGAATTGAAATAAGGACAAGAACATAAAACTATTAATCTACTTTCAACATAAATATCAATTATTTCATCAACCATGCAATACAGTCAAAATTTGGGAAGGGAAAGATGTCAAATATCTATTGAATAGTAGAAAAAAGTACAATGTTACCTTATCTCTGCTTTGGCACTTCATGAAACCTTGACTCTTGGATCTCCTTCTTCTCTTCTCCAACAATCTTAAGAAAATATTAAATGCATAAGGGTTTGAAACTAACTAGGGAAGCAATTTTAGAACATGGATAACAAAGGGACAGGGAATGGAAATCCCTCCATCATAAAAATACTTAGGACAACAAGTCCCCATTCATGGATCATCTTCCTTGATTTTATAGTAAGTGAAGATAGTTACATTCGAGTAAGGAGCAGTTATAACTAAAGGGAGGATACCAAAACCACCCAAATTTCCCCAAAATTCAAATTTTTATATGTTTTTTTAGCTATTTAGGGAAAAACGTTGGTGATACAAAAGGAACAAGCATGTACACCCCTATCCTACAAAGGAAACAAGTGTTTTCAAGGTGATAAAATTAGGTTGACAGATCACAATGAGTGTTTTGTCTCTAAACTTAGTTATACATGTAATGTCGCCAACCCCACACCCAAGGCCAAGGTCACCAGAAAACCCAAGAGAAGGATAAATCATGGTAATTCACAATGGAATAAAGATAACTAAGGCTAGAAAAACATTCCAACAAGACAACCAAATTAAAACAATCAACCTTTTAAAGTGGAATGCAATACTTCCAATGCAAATCAATTTTCCCAATCCACATGTGATACAAGGAATGCAAGCATGAATGCATCAAGATCTAATCATATAATTTAACATGAATTTTAACATCACATGCAACATATACAAGCCATTAAACATATCCATATAACCACATAAATATCATATATATGACCAACATCAAATTCGACTCTACGACGCTAGTAAAACTAGATTTACAATACTTAATAAAATCACATAAAAGGATGCCATCTACTACCATAGAAATGACAACACATATCATATATCGTGGTTGTCACATACAACCATATAAGAATAATAAAAATTAGGCCTCAATAGATATAAAAATCAAATCTACTGGCTATCAATAATCCCTAGTAAAATTCATATATATTGACTATAAAATAAACAACAGATCTACAACAAATGAATCAGATCTAATAGCTATAATCTACATCCATATAAACATAAAAAAAAAATTAGATATCAAGGCTGTCATATATAGCCATAAAACATCATTAAATATCATGGCTTCCGCCTACATCCATATAGTCCATTGTAATGTCCCAAATTTTTCATTGGGTCACAATGGCCAAATCACACTTGCCATATTCATGAAAGTTGTCAAATTGATGTTAAAGGTCAAATAATTGCCAAGGAGGAAAATCACTAGTTTCCTAGGTTGGGGGTGGAAGCTTTGAGATTTGGAATAAGGGGGACAATAAATGATGTTTGAACATTATACTAGCATAAATATTTAATAAAGGAGATAAATAAATAAATACAATGGAAAATCAAAGTGGCAAGTGATCATGAGGACACATGGAGGATGTGGGACCCACACTAGCTAGAATTCCTATGTTAAATGGCATCCACCTCTTGAAATCTCAAATATATGGAAAGCCTAATGTTTTATATGGATAATAATGTCAATATAATTTTCCATATACTTCATAGGTCTAATTTTGGATGAAGTGTAACTTACATGAGCAAGGAAGATCCAAATGGGGAGTTTCATGGACACTTGGCTAGATTCCCCTTACACTTATGACATCTATGACACCAATGATGGAGATTCTATGAAATTTATGACACAATTCAGATATGAAGGCTGAAATATGAAATATATAACATATAGGGTTTAAATATAGCATCCAATAGAGCTCTCATGTGATTTTGAGAAGCCCAATGGGTTCCTACTCAATTTAGGAGAAGATGGAAAGTGAAGAGAGAGGCCACATGACATAGCATGAGAAGCCACACCAATTCGACTTGGATTTGTTTTATGGATGTATTTGGAAGTTGAGGAGACCATTAATATTTATAAAATTTATGTAGAAGCCATGAGAAGGATATTTTTGATCAGTTGTGAAGAGAGAGAGCTAGTGAGTGACTAGTTCATGCTTGAGCCAATTTCGAGGGTGAAAGATTCCCATACTAATTGGTTATTGGAGAGGAAACTCAGGTATTTAAAGGATATTAAATGTATTTATAAATATTTTAATCTACAACATCTTGTGGAAACTTCCAGATTCAGCTCATTCCCCCTCCCATCTCACATTCTTTCACCATATTTCAGCCCGATGGAGTGAGGCACACTTGGTGAGCCATTTATATTTTTGAGGGAGCTCCTCTTGATCCAGAATTTTGTATTATGATTTAAATAATCTGATATATCTATTTATAAATTTATCATGTTGAAATTCCAATATATTTTATGTATTATTGATCAATAATAAAGAAATAGTGACATTTCCCACTTCCTTGTTGCAAACTCTTATAATATTGGTAGATTTGAATGGATGTGTAAAATATAGATTATTAATGCATGAATGGACTATAAATGAATCATATTTTAGGTTTCATATTCATTAACTGAGCTTTTTTGGCCATTGGGTCGAATTCCATAACCATTGTATTAAATTGCATCTCATTTCCCCAAGGGTTCAAAACTAGTTTTTATATATCGGACTAGAGGAAGTGATAACAAACATAGGAGTTCGATTTTTTCAGAATATGAGTCATTTTTTATTTCCTATACAAATATCCTACCTCAATTCAAGAATTCTAGTGGGTTTCTGTACATTTGGGAAGCCATTCCGGCAATTACCCAGGGGGGAATTTGAGCCCCAAAATTGCTAGTTTAAAGCATCTATCTTATTCATAATTTGACATATACTTTAAGAAGTAATTGGAAGGAAATAATACATCCCTGAAAATTATAATTAAGTTATTATATCTCTCATACACCTTTTGGTACAATTCGGTAGCATTTGGAGCTATTTGGAGTCATCTACCATTGGGGGTTGGAACCTCAAAACTACTAGTAAAATCATGGAGTTATCTTGAATACTTATTCGACCTCAAAACCACATTTTATTATGAAAATATACTTTAATTAATTTCTATTAATAGAGCCAAGTATGATACCCACCATTAGTGAATTTTGTACAGTTCTTCGAAGAGATTTGTTCCAGGACCCAGGGGGGATTTCCACCTCCCAAATTGACTAGTCTTTTCCCAAAAATTATTCCCTTTAAAATTGCATACCATGGTTGATTATATCAGTTGATTATATGTATGATATATTTTCTCATATTTCCCATCACCCATCAGGATCTTTCTCACCAATTTTGAAAGCAATTGGAGGAATTTTGGGATCAATTGAATCCATTTAACTAGAGTTGTAAGAAGTTGAATTTGAGTAAATTGTGAAATAAGTGAAGAATTGGTATTTTGATAAAAATTCCAAAAAGGGGACATTGCAGTGGTATAATATCATGGTATTGGAACCTACTGAAGTTATGGATGGTATAGATGAATTGAAGAAAGTCATTAAGTCAAGTGGTGAGGAGATGACCAGGCAGGTTAAGCAAGCATTTGAATTGATGGCTAGCCAATTTATGGTTAGTATAAGTTTCCATCATGAAGAGACACATAATACCATCAATTTTTAAAACCTTAATTATTGGTTGAAGGAATTTATGAAAAATAATTCAAATAAGAACTCATTAAGGAATAATCATCAATGCACAAGTAGGGAGGAGACCAAGGAGCTACAAATTTATGTGGGTGGTGAAGAAGAAAAAGCATCACATCAAGAGGATCGAAAGTCACTCACAAATTAATTTGAAAAAAAAGATGAAACATCACATGAGAAGGAATAATAGTACCTTGAAACTATTGAATATAATTCTGAAACAAATTCTACTATGGACATGGACCAAAGGGAATCTACTGATGGATGTCTGAACTATGAAGGAGTACCTAATGATGGGTTCTCACAAATCTATGTTGGTGACATAGAGATCAGATCTAAAAATGTTTCTGCAATCCAAATTTCTCATGAGCATAAATATGAAGACCTTGTAGCAGCAAAGGAAGAACCAATATAAACTTCCCCATCGCCACTTGAGCTTCAAGGAGTTGATCAAATCCAGAATGAAGAAGAAGAGGAGGTTCACTCCCATGAACCATCCTTCATTGAAGGATCCTTGAAGATGAGTGAAAGGGATATCCAAGAATCCATTAGCATACTCCATGACACTCAAGAATTGGTATCAAATTCTTGTTGGAGAGCCACTTCCTTGGAAGACCATCATTCCTTGAAGACATGAAGAAGATTCAAAGAGCAATGTGCAACATCGAAGATTGTCAAATGCTAGATTGTTTGGAGGATTCTCATGAAATGGAGGATCATGAGAGATGTGGAAATTTTAATGTGCTTGATGGGTTTGAATTTTAACTTGAAGATATTCAAACACTTGATGTGGTGGAAGAGGAACTTGAATTGTCTCTTGATGAAGGTTATGCAAATTTTAAAGAAGAGCATGGGTCCTCTACATTGGAACCAATCTATGACAAAGGTTTCACACTTTTGAAAGAGATTCATGATACTACCCATATGGATCCTTACCATGATGAAACTTCTGCAATTTTTGATCATTTGGGTGAGTTAGTTCATTCTCCTACATCCTACAATTTCATATTTTACAGCATTCATCCTAATGAAGTATGTGTGAAAGGTTTCTTTTTTATGGTGGAACATGAAGAGTATGTACATTCTATTTATCCTTTTGATGATGGAATTATTAGAGCACAATATTATTTACATTTTCAGAATAATCCTTATTTACATTATGATTATACACATCTCCATGGGTGCACCTATGATGTTTACTTGAGTCACTTGGAAACTCATGACTTTCCTTGCTCCTTTCCTAGTCTACTTGAAGTTGGAGTTCCACCACTTGGGTGAAGAGTTATATGATTGAAGAACATTATTATTGGCAGCAACATCCTCTGATGTCACATGATGATATACATATTCCTGAGTGTATTTATTAGAATTCTTTGAGCCACTTGAAGTCTTCATGTTTTCCTTGCTCCTTATTTTGTTCGTATTTTGGTGGAGGTTCTCCATTCACTTATGGGATGAAAGAACACATAGATGACTATATTGATACACAATACATATCATTTGGAGCACATTATTATTCACATTTGCATCAGAATTCCTTGTTACTTTATGATTATGCACATCTACATGGATGCACCTATGATATGCATTTGAGTCACTTGAAGACTCATGGTTTTTCTTGCTCAACACTTGGTTCATTTGATGTTGGAGGAACTTCATCCAACACTGGGGTTAATAGATTTATGTTGGGGAACATTTTTGTTACCAGCCACATACATTGTTATATCTTTGTGATTCACTCATTCATGGATGTATGGGTGAGACTTCTTTGAGTCATTTGAAGTCTCCTTGTTTTTCTTGCTCATTATTTGGTTCAGATTTGAGGGGAGATTCTTCATCCACTTCTTGGATGAAAGAATACATGGCTGAATATTTTGATGCATATCAAAACTTTTTGGAGAAGCATTATAGGACATGGGATCCTCACCTATGTCATTGGATCATATTTGATTGGTCACTTGAAGCATGTATGCACTTGGAAAATGGTAGTCTACTCACTTGGAGGTATAAGCACTTTCATGATTTTTTGGTGAGGCACCTCCTTGATGTACATTTTTATTATGTTGTTATGTACTTTGATGATATATATTATGTACTCAATATTTTTGGAAGAATGCATACAATAAAATGGGATCTAGGAATTCTCTTTCCTAATGGTATGGGTTGGAGAGAACTTTTAATTGTTGGAGTGCAATGCAAGCAATGGGACCTTGGGATAGTTTTTAGTCCCATTGATTTCAAATTATTTGGGAAACAAGCAGTATGGGAGATGGATTACCCACTTAATAAGGTGATTTTAATCAGAGTATTGCAGAAGTAATCATGGTGTTTATTCTCTAAAATATTCATGGAATCTCAAGGACTCAAAGTGGGCAGCTCAGTGGCAACTTCAAAGAATCATACAGAAAGCAGGTTCTTCAACAACAATGTTTGAAATTGCTTGAGGACAAGAAATATTGGGAAGGGAGGATTTGTAATGTTCCAAATTTTTCATTGGGTCACAATGGCCAAATAACACTTTCAATATTCATGAAATTTGTCAAATTGATGCTAAAGGTCAAATAATTACCAAGGAGGAAAATCACTAGCTTCCTAGGTTGGGGGTGGAAGCTTTGAGATTTGGAATAAGGGGGACAATAAATGATGTTTGAAAATCATACTAGCATAAATATTTAATAAAGGATATAAATAAATAAATACAAGGGAAAATAAAATTCACAAGTGATCATGAGGACACATGGAGGATGTGGGACCCACACTAGCTAGAATTCCTATGTTAAATGGCATCCACCTCTTGCAATCTCAAATATATGGAAATCCTAATGCTTTGTATGGATTATAAGGTCAATATACTTGTCCATATACTTCATAGGTATAATTTGGGATGAAGTGTAACTTACATGATAAAGGAAGAGCCAAATGGGGAGTTTCATGGACACTTGGCTAGATTCACATTACACTTATGACATCTATGACACCAATGATAGAGATTGTATGACAGTTATGACACAATTCAGATATGAAGGATGAAATTTGACATATCTGACATATCAGGTCTAAATATATAATCCAATAGATCTCTCATGTGATTTGGAGAATCCCAATGGGTTCCTACTCAATTTAGGAGAAGATGGAAGGTGAAGAGAGAGGCCACATGCCATAGCATGAACAGCCACACCAATTCTACTTGGATTTGGTTTATGGATGTATTTGGAAGTTTAGGAGACCATTAATGTTTATAAAATACATGTATTATCCATGAGAAGGATCTTTTTGATCAGTTGTAAAATTTGTTGTTGTGAAGAGAGAGAGAGAGCTAGTGAGTGACTACTTCATGCTTGAGCCAATTTCGAGGGTGAAAGATTCCCATCCCAATTGGTGATTGGAGAGGCCACTTAGGTATTTAAAGGAGATTAAATTGAGTTATAATATATAGGTTCAGATACAGAATCTCATGGACACTTCAGGATTCAGCTCATTCCCCCTCCCATCTCACATTCTTTCACCATATTTCAGCCCGGTGGAGTGAGGCGCACTTGGTGAGCCATTTATCTTTTTGAGGGAGATCCTCTTCCTATAGAATTTTGTATTCTGATTTAAATAATCTTATCTCTATTTTCATAAATTTATCAGGTCGAAATTCCAAGATATTTTATGTATTATTGATCAATAATAAAGAAACAGTGTCATTTCCCACTTCCTTGTTGCAAACTCTTATAATATTGGTAGATTTGAATGGCTGTGTAAAATATTTATTATTCATGCATGAATGGACTGTCACTGAAGAATATTTTAGGTTTAATATTCATTAACTAATATTTTTTGGCCATTGGGTCAAATTCCATGACCATTGGATTAAATTGCATCTCATTTCCCCAAGGGTTCAAAACTAGTTTTTATATATCAGATTGAAGGAAGTGATAATAACCATAGGAGTTCGATTGGTTCCACATATGAGTTAATTTTTATGTACTATAAACATCCCCTAACTCAATTAAATAATTCTAGTTGGTTTCTGTACATTTGGGAGGCCATTCCGGCAATTACCCGGGGGGGTTTGAGCCCCAAAATTGCTAGTTAAAGCATCTATCTTATTCAGAATTATATATATACTTTAAGAAGTAAATTTAAGGCCATAATACATTACTTAAAATTATAATTAATTTATTATATCACTCATACACCTTCTGGTACAATTCGGGAGCATTTGGATCTATTTGGAGTCATCTACCATTGGGGGTTAAAACCTCAAAACTACTAGTAAATTCATGGAGTTATCTTGAATAAATATTCGACCCAAAAACCACATTTTATGCTGAAAATATAAATTAATTAATGTATTATAACAGATCCAAGTATCATATCCACCATTAGTGAAGGTTGTATAGTGCTTGGAAGAGATTTGTTCCAGGACCTAGGGGGGATTTCCACCTCCCAAATTGACTAGTCTTGTCCTGAAACTTCTTCCCTTGAAAATTTCAGACCATGGTTGGGTATACCAGTACATTATATGTATGATATATGTTCTCATATGTCCCATCACCCCTCAGGACCTTCCTCACCAAGTTTGAAATCAATTAGAGGAATTTTGGGATCAATTGATACCATTTAACTAGAGTTGTAAGAAGTTGAATTTGAGTACATTGTGAAATAATTGAAGAATTGGTATTTTGATAAATTTTCCAAAAAGGGGACATTACATCCATAATCCAATCATATCCATGAGCACATATTCATTAGAAATTATAGTAAACAACATTAAATAAAATACTCATCACTGACTAAAAACCATATCCATATCAACATAAACAAATTTAGATATGAAAAATTTCATCTACATCCATATAAAATTAGATATCATGGTTTTCACCTTCATCCATACAAATCATAAGAAAATCATATCCATAAGCACATATATTCCAAAAATGCGGTAAATAATTGTATAATAAAATACTCATCTTGATCATGGGAAACTTGCTTCAAGAGGACAACATTCAACCTAGCCTTAGACATGACAGTCACCCCCGAGATAAGGCCATTTATCCACAAGAAGAGGTACTCTCAACCAATAGATAGGTTGTTCCCTCAACACTGGAAACACTTCCAAACCAAAATAGACATATCTCAATCACACAAAAATATTTTTCAGCAAATCAAAAGGTATTCCTTACTAGAAACTTCACTATAGATGCAATGGAATGGGTCTCACAACCCATAAATTCTTAGAAACATATGAACCAAACTATATTGTTTCACCCTTCTCAAGAACCCTACCACACAAAAATGAGTAGATCTTAGTCATATTGAAACCATTTTTAGTGAAATAAAAGGTGTTCCTTACTGGAAACACCGCTCTAGACGCAATGGAATAGGTATCACAACCAGAGAAAATAAAATACATTTCCATCACAGTAAGCTTGGGTCACACATCCTGAGAAAGAAGAATAAATTTCCATCTCAGGAAACTTAGGCCACACAACCTTAGAAAGAACAATACATTTCCATCACAAGAAAATTACAATACACGACCTAATAAAGTACAATTCATTACTATCATAAGAAACTCGGGCCACACAACTTAAGAAAGAACAATACATTTCCATCATAGGAAACTCAAGCCACCCAACCTAAGAAAGCATAATAAAATTTATCTAGGAAACACTCTAGAATAGATTAGGTGTCGAACTCTACCCAGGAAACACTCTGGAATAGAGCAATCTTCATACATCATTACAAGGCCTTCAATATTCATTACTTGGTGAGTTGTGACTATTAAATTAGGGGAAATTTGGGGTCTAAAATGGGCCTCCTAAGTGTTAGGATTATTAATCCTCCCTTGTCCAAATTTGGTCATATGTCTAAATCGGGAGTCATGTCTAAATCGGGAGTCCATCTAGTCTATTTATAGTCATTAGCACCATTGGTTAAACTTAACCTAATTAGGGCACATGTTTCAGTTACCAAAGTGTGGGGAACACTAATTGAGGCTCACTGCCACTTATTGCACTTGATTGCATAATTTTAGGAGTCTCTTAGATCAATCCCTACAATTTAGGAAGCAACTGGGAGTGCCGAAACCAACCAAGGTCAGTTAACTTCAGTTGATGACTAGTCAAGCCAAGTTAGGAGTCAGTTACATTCAGTTCCAGCTCTCTACATTCAGTTAAATAATGGTTTAATTAATTGCACACATGTGGGGCGTTTTCCTCACCTACCACAGTCAGTTAACCATTATTTAATACTAAATGTAACTGTTGGTTGTGTTTTAGAACTCTGGTTATGATTTAGACAAGGACAGTTAACTACTGGGTCCTTAACTTCAGTTGATGACTAGTCAAGACAAGTTAGGAGTTAGTTACATTCAGTTAAATAATGGTTTAATTAATTGCACACATGTGGGGCACTTTTCTCACCTACCACAGTCAGTTAACCATTATTTAATACTAAATGTAACAGTTAGTTGTGTTTTAGAACTCCAATTGTGATTTAGACAAGTCTTGGTTACCTACAGTCAAGTAGAGTCATCAATTCGAACTTCCTCATGTGGATTCGAATTGATTGTGGCTATTAAAGACATTTTACATCATTATAATTATTATCTGGATTACTTTTTTGATTAATGAAAGCATTCATAGCTGCAAGCCTTTTGCACTGTTTGATTCTTCAATGGCTGAGTAAATTGTGAGATCTTCTTTGTGAGTTGTATGTTTGTCTACAGATCTATATGCTCAAATTTAACATGGTATCAGAGCCTCGATGGACAAGCCACTTCTCCTCCTCGGATCTCCTACTGGATCATTTTTTTGTTTTGCAGGTACAACTTTGAAATGAATTCATCAGTTCCTCTTCTCACCCGATCCTCAGACTATTTTGAATGGAGGTTGAAGATGAATATATGTCTGAGAAGACAAAAACTCTTTTTGGTGTCTATTGGACTCGGTAGAAATTCTTTTGAGAGTGACAATGACTGGCTAAAAGCAAAGGATAAAGCTTTTGAAATAATGGAACTGGCTCTTTCTCCTAGCATGCGCTACCACAGTAGATCTATTAAATATCCACAGGAACTCTGGGCAAGATTGGAAAGAACCTTTGGATGCACATGGAGCATCCTTGATCCAAAAATATTGGCCTCCACTCTCTCTGATGAAGTTGTTCAAGATGAAGAAGAAGTAGAAGCTTCTACACAGTCAATTTGAATTGAAGACAGTCTCCATGCAGTGACTCCTTCTCCTGATGCTCCGGAAGTTCATGAGATCTCTGATATCTCATATTCTCATATTTCTGAAACAAAAGAAGACATTCGAATCTATGATATTGAAGAAACACTCTGCTGCACTTCCATGCAAACATCCATCGGTGATTTTCCTTTAAATTCTGTGCAAAATTTACCAGTAATTGCTTCCAAAAGTGAAGAGAAATTTGATTTTTTTCCCTCTAATGTTGCTGCTGGTGTGCAAACATGTGATACCTTGGATATTTTGGAAGAAATATTATATTACCAGAGCGATCTATTCACTCCCCATGATCTAGTTTTTCCAGCAAATTCCTGCAGGATTGCATGCACCAAAATTCAGAATTTTGAAGCAGAAGAAAGCCATGCATCGACCGCCACGGTTAACCATTTATTTGAATCTGATATTAACCTTATTGGATCTGATATGATCTTATTTAGATATGATATGATATTTCTTGGTTTAATATATCAAATTCATAATATTTCAGTACTGCTTGTAGCTGTTCTCATCAACGGTGTGAAGAAACAAGTACCGCAAGTCTCCTACAAAACTGCTGATGGGGATTAGGTGTTAGTTTCCTCATATGAGGTTGCTGATATTTTATTATGTGATTCATTATCTATTTAAGAAGATATATCAGACTATGGAGCTCCAGCATTCGCTCTCAACAGTCCCAGTGCTTCTCTACCATTGATCACATGCTCATCTTCTCACAGAACTAGTAAAGAGGAAGATTTTCTGCATCCGCTTGGACACCTGCTCCTAACACTTGGGGCTGTTATTACCACTCATGGTTTTCTGTTCATGGATGAAAAATATCAGTTTCTTGAGTGTTCTTCACATTCTCTGAATTCTCAAGAACCTTTCCTCACTTTTCAGTTGACTTCAGTTGCTCTACATGGGTC